>JAADVV010000091.1:0-28346 GCA_023335905.1 Pythium pyrilobum | reverse complement strand
TCTCTCTCTCTCTCTCTCTCTCTCTCTCTCTCTCACTCACTCACTCTCCACGCTCCCAGACCACCATGGCCACGAAGACCACGCAGCCTGCTGTATTTGTGCCGCACGGCGGCGGCCCCATGCCGCTGCTGGGCGAGCCCAGCCACGCCGCGATGGTCGAATGGCTCACCAACTTCCAGCGCGACTTTGCCACCACCAAGCCCGATGCGATCGTGCTGATGACGGCCCACTGGGAGGCGCCGGTCGTGACGATCACATCTGCGGCGGCGCCGGCGCTGCTCTACGACTACTACGGTTTTCCGCCGGAATCGTACGAGATCAAGTATCCAGCACCGGGCCACCCTGCGCTCGCGCAGCGCATTCACGACCTGCTCAAGGCCTGCGGCATCAACTCCGTGCTGGACAGCGAGCGCGGCAACGACCACGGCGTGTTCATTCCCCTCAAGCTCATGTTCCCGATCGCCGACGTGCCCGTCGTGCAGATGTCCGTGCTCAGCTCGCTGGACGCGGCGGCCCACGTGAGGCTCGGCGAGGCGCTGCGGCCGCTGCGCAGCGACAACATCCTGATCGTCGGCTCGGGCCTGTCCTTCCACGGCTCGAGCTCGTTCCACGGCGACCGCAACGCCGCCAACCTCGCGAGCATCCAGTTCCACGAGTACCTCACCGAGTCGCTCGTGGAGACGACCGACCCGGAGCAGTGCCGCCAGCGGCTCGAGCGCTGGGCGAGCGACGCGCCGCACGCGCGCAAGGTCCACCGACGCGAGGAGCACCTGCTGCCGCTCCACGTGGTGGCGGGCGCCGGCCTCGACGAGCCGTGCGAGGAGATCTTCAACGACCGCGTGATGCAGGTGCGCACCGCCGGCTTCCTCTTCGGTGCCCGATCGTGATCGCGCTGCTACCGTAGGATAGATAGCCTAGCGGTGGAGCCTACAACTAGTGTTCATATTATAATAATACCGGTACAGTTCACAGCACGGGTCTGTGTTATGGGTTCTTCCTGTGGAGCTGTTCGCGGACAGATGGCTACATTCGGGGCGAATGTTGCGCGAAGGTAACTCCATCCATGCCACTCAACCCTTCGCACATTTGCATTTGCGTGCGAGACGACCATGAGCGGCGACCGCAACCCGACGAACAAGCTCCTGGAGGAGCTCGTGGAGAAGTCGGGCGTGAAGAAGCTCGTGCTGGAGGACCCGGAGGCCGTCGTGTGCGACGACGAGTGGACGGAGGAGCGCGAGCGGCTCGCGGAGGAGCTACTGCGCCAGGACCAGTCGGCCATCCCCGAGTTCTGGCAGAGTACGGTGGGGTAGGTGGATGGATGGTGAGTGGGAGACGCTGACGAATGTGTGTGTATATATATATATCACATGAGCAGACAAGTACGAGAAGGAGGCCGCCAAGAGCTGGGACAAGTTCTACAAGCGCAACACGACCAACTTCTACAAGGACCGGTGCGTACGCAATCCGAAGAGCTCTTGACGGACTGCGTGGCGTCTGCTGACGCTTGTCTGCCGTTTGGCAATGCAGCCACTACCTGCACCTCGTGTTCCCCGATCTCGATGTGAACAAGGTACGATTTGTCTTGGTAGCGACAGAGAGAGAGAGAGAGAGAGACAGAGAGAGATGGGCTGGCTGGATCGCATCTCACGTGCAGGGGTGTGATACAGGAAGACCCGTCCAAGAAGGTGCTGCTGGAGGTCGGCAGCGGCGTGGGCAACGCCGCGCTGCCGCTGCTCGAGATCAATCCGTCGCTCAACGTCGTGGCCATCGACTTTGCCGAAAGCGCCATCGCGCTGCTTAAGGTGAGAGTCACGCCTGCGATCACGTCTTCCGTTTCCCACGCTGAGTCTCGTGTCCTGCTTGTGTAGCAACAACCGCTCTACGATGCGTCGCGCGTTGCCGCGTCCGTGTGTGACATCACGAACGACCCTCTGCCGGAGGAGGCCTTCGCCGACGGCGGCGTCGACTTCGCGCTCTTCCTCTTCTGTCTCTCGGCCATCCACCCGGACAAGATGCAGGCCGCCGTCAACAAGGTGGTCGCGGCCATCAAGCCCGGCGGCAAGCTCTTCCTCCGCGACTACGGCCGCTACGACCAGGCGCAGCTGCGCTTCCGCCCGGGCCACAAGCTGCAGGAGAACTTTTACGTGCGCCAGGACAACACGCGCGCGTACTACTTCACCGTCGAAGAAGTGGAAATGCTCATGGAGAACGCCGGGCTCGTGCGCGTCGAGAACGACTACATCCGCCGCCAGTACGTGAACCGCTCGCAGAGCATCGTGCGCTTCCGCGTCTGGGTCCACGCAATCTTCCAGAAGCCGCTCCACGGTGAAGGCGAGGCCACGCTCGCGGCGGAGACGACCGACGACGCGAACGCTTCCTCGTGAGGCCTGGATGTCTGTCTGTCTGTCTGTATATCTCTTTAGGGTTGATCTAAAACCCATAGAATTCCATCCTCTACTGTCGTGCACGTCTCCCCTACGCCGCAAGGCGGCGCAGCAGCTCCGTGAACACGGCCGTGTCCACGTCCGTGACGAGCGTCACGTTGGCGTCCGGCAGGTCTTCCTCCTCGCTCCACTTGCACGCGCCGCGTTCCTCATCGTGGCCCAAGTGGATGTGGCCCTTGAGCACGCGCTGCTTGGTGACGTAGTGTGGGTCCAGCAGGATCGCCACGGCGTACGCGTCGCACGGCATGAACGTATAGCTCGAGAACGACTTGGTAAAGAGCCAGATGCGGTGGATGTACTTGCTCACGGGCGTCGACTCGTGGCCAAAGAGCTCGTGGAACACCTCCCACGGCAGCGCGTAGTCCGTCACGGTCTCGAACGGCACGACAAAGAGCTTCTCCGGCGCGCCAACGCAGTGCTGGTACACAATGTTGGTCGCCTCCGGATCGCAGCCCGTGTTGAACTCCGAGTGCGGCGTGAGGTTGCCTTCGCCGCGCGAGAGCCCGCCCATGATCACGAACCGCTTGACGTTGTGCACAAAGTCCGGGTCCATGAGCATGGCCAGCGCGACGTTCGTGAGCGGCCCGACGGCGATCACCACGAGCTCGCCCTTGTGCTTGTGCGACATATCCAGCAGCGCGTGCACGGCATCGTTCCGGCGCGCCGCTGCGGTGGCCGCGACGCCTGCCTCTCCACCCATGCCGTCCGGTCCGTGGCCCTGCATAGGTGATGCATATAAAACGCGCTTAGTCCACTTCCGTCGTCATCCTTCCAGGGCTACATCAGCCGTACCCCCCACCGCTCCTCCGACACGCTCGACACGATGGGCTTGGCCGCGCCGCTGAAGATCGGCACGTCCGTGCGGCCAATGGCCTCGAGGATGCTAGACACAACGACGGTGAGGACGCGAGAAGAGGAAGAAGAGACAAGGCAGCACGCACTGCTTCATGTTGTGGTTGGCCTGGTGGACGTCGACGTTGCCGAAGACCGTGGTGATGCCCACGACGGCGCCCGGCGGGAAGCCGTGCAGCGCCAGCAGCAGCGCGACGGCGTCGTCCACGCCCGCGTCCGTGTCGAACACCACGCGGGACCGCTTGTCCAGCAGCAGCGACGCCATTCTTCTCGTTCGGTCGCACGGATCCGCTCGAGTGACCTGCGGGAGGAGATCAGTTAGGAACGTCATTAACATCAGTTCCTATCGTTTCGAGTTCCGAATGCGCGGGAAACTTCAACCGAAAGGCATCCGCGAAGGCAAGGAAACATGGAGAGACCGACGGCGAGCGGGATCGTTCCGCCCATCATGGACACTCCACGCATCCTGGATAGCTCTCCATGATGTGTGTGTTCAATCACGTTCCCAGCCGCCGAAAATCCGTTGTCTTTAGCTCCCTTGGAAGCCCCCGAAATACTTTTCGTTCACCTCGCGCAGCCGTACGAGACGCATACGACGCTGCCAAGCCCACTCGCGCATGGCGAGGCACAGACGACGGCGATGGCGACCAAGGCGAAAGAGATCTTCAATGATCTGAACCTTGTGCTGCGGCTCAACCAGCACATCGAGGAGCTCACGGCGAGCGAGGCGAGCGCCGCGGCATTGCTCAACAAGGAGACGTCGTTCAAAGTACTGGCCGAGCTCACGTCGATCGAGAACCCGGACCCGCGCGAAGATGCACAGTTTGATCACCAGCGCCCGGGCTTCCGCGAGGCCACGGACGCGTCTAAGCTGCCGTTCCACCTGCAGGGTGACCAGGCGTTCAACGAAGCGAGCGCGCTCGCGCGGCGCCGGCAGCTGCGCCACTGCGAGGCCGTCAAGAGCAAGATCCACTTCCTGTGGCAGGTCGCGCGCGGTCGCAAGACCGCCGAGCTCACGCACCAGCAGAGCAGTGAGCGCCTCCGCACGCTGAGCGGCGCGGTGCGACCCCCAACGGCAGCACAATTCCGTACGCCGTACGTGTCCACGATCAACGAGACCGAGTACACGGAGATGATGCTGTTGATCTTCAAGGTGCTCCGCGACGATTTTGTGCTCGCGACAGCGCAGCGCCAAATCCAGTGCGACTGGGAAGTGGACAGCCATCACGGCGACGCGCTTAGCTACGACCAGTTCTTCCCGGCGCTCTTCGAGCTCGTCGACGTCTGGACTTGCGACATCCTTGAGGCGACGTACGTGCGCTTTCTGGAGCTACTCACGCGGCGCATCACTGTGCGGGTCGTCGTTTATCTGGACGACATGAAGCTCAAGCTGGCGCTGTCGGACAATTTTGACGAGGCTGTCGTGGTGAAGGCCATCCCGTTGAGCACGATCAAGCAGTTTGCGAGCGTGGCCAAGGTCATGGAAGGCACGGGCGTGCGCACTGTGGGCGACCTCGCACGCACAGATCCGCAGGTTGTCGAGTCGCAACGCGTCGGGTATTTGGAGAAAAACACGTTCTCGAAGGCGAAGATCGGGGACGAGCTCAAGCACTTACTCGACATGTTTCGCGAAATCTCGGAGCAGTTCCAGGACGCCAACTACTCGCTCCAGAACAAGAGACTGCAGCGAGTCCCGTGGACCGAACGAGACGGTGCAGTTGGGGATCACCATGAAGGTCGTGATGGAAGCTTCGGTCGAAGTTATGCCGTCCAGCCGTCGCCATTCACGCAAGGAAATCGTGGGGCCGGACTTCAATACTCGGGGGATGACTCGGACGAGAGAGCGAGCAGTGACGGCGCAAGATTCGGCAAAGGAAGTATCGGCAGGAGCGATTCATTAGACGCGGAAGGTGGTGAGCCTCCTGGACAAATACATCCTGGCCGTGACAGCAGCGGCTCTGGTCGAAGCGGCGAGTACAGCGCTAGAGGCACTCTCAACGATAGTCCCAATGGCACTACTGACGCTATTCTCAAGCGCGGCGGTATTAAGCGGATCAACACGTTCCACGACATATCGGTGACGGAAACGGGGGTCATCGACGCTTTGAAGGCAACGTTTCTCATCGAGAAGGGCATTTCGATTCTACGCAAGACCACCATGCCGAGCATCCGGGCAGAGCTGGAGAAATTTGGCGTCGACACGAAGGCCATGGGTGATGCTGCGATGCAAAGCAAGTATGATTCGCTGTACGAAACGTTCGTGCTTCGGGACGGAGACAATATCAAGGCGTTGGCCCAATCCATTCTTGCCCGCATCAAGATGGAGCTGGCGGCCCACGGCATCGAAGTGAACGATGCCGAGGTGGAGGCCATGTACGACGGCTTCTATGGGTCCGTCGTCGCTGGGAGTGGGGGGCGGATTGTCGCAGACGCCCAAAACTGGGTGGACGACACAGTACGCAGCAACTCGTACGGTGCCTACATCAAGCAAGACTATCACGAACTCAAGTCGATCGACGAGGTCAAGCTTCTAGGGTCCAGTCCTGAAGATGCCGAGTTTGTATCGCTGTTGTCCACTGAAGATGATGACGAGGAAGCGGACGACGAAGACGGTGATACGATAGGAGACGGATCCGAGAGTTTGACAACCAAAGCGACGAACTCCTTGTCGAGGCGGCCGAGCTTATACCGAGGGATGTCCGAGAAGTTCAAGACCGACAGAGACTCGACAGAGCGGTTATCTGGTGGTAAATCCGTGCCTTCACTGCCTTCGGCTGAGACGGACTACAGCAACCAGGAAGGTGATCCCACCTCGGCGTCTAGTTTATTATCGCCAGGCCATTTTACACGTGAACAGAAGCTGGACTCACGAGCCGATGCTATTCTCGCTGGTCTTCATTCAGCTGACTCCTCTCAAGACGACACGGATGGACCACGAAGCTCTCGAGGGGACGAGACAGCGGAATTCGATAAAGTATCGTGTGAAGGTGTTCCAGGGGATGGTACTGCGTCATCGCACGCGAATGAATTCTCGGGTGAAGCTGTGGCCACAGAGGAATCACAGAGCGAGCCCGGCGAGAAACGAATCTCCACTCCGGAGATATCTAGGTCAGACCAGGTACATGGTGGTGCAAGCACTGGAGTTGACAGTGACGACGACGAAGCTCGACGGAAACGCAGTCTCGGTCAGTTCAAGCCAACTCACTCCAAGTCTGACCTGCTCAACGACGCGCAGGACAATGCAGGTGGAAATCATTCTCATCAGCATGAGTCCGATCGTGAGCCGCAAGGCGTTGGGTACGAATACGAAGATACCCAACAGGAGGCTGTTGTGGAAGTCCGATCGCCGACGCCAGAGAGGTATGGTTTTGGCTCGCAGACGGCTGGGCCGAATTGCTGCTGACACGTGATTGGTTGTGTGATTCTCGTAGCCCGATCAGTCACGAACCCAAAGTTCCCGATATTGTTGTGGGCGGTGTCGACAGTGGGAATGGCGTCGCGGTCGCTGCACGTTATATCCAACTTCTTGGTCTGGGCAACGTCTCATCAATTCGACCGGAGAGTGATTTGCTCGCGCATCTTGGATCACCCGCTGGCCGCTCGATTGATTTGGTACAAAATCGCTTGTATCTGCCTGACTAGCGGAAGTCGATTAATGACGTCGTTGCTCATTTGATGCCACCAGGTCTGCTTCGACGTTGGCGAGGAGCTGGATAATGCTCTAGAGAAAGCGAGGGAGCTCATCTCTCTAGTGGGGCGAAAGGTGATTTTGCTTGGCGGTGACGAACGGCAGCCCGAGAAAAGCTCAGTGATCTCGCGACTTTGTGTCTCTGAAGGAGGCGCGTTGTTCTTTGCGACCGTCCCTATCGACTTCCCAGCGCTTCGCGGAGCCATTGTTGCGTTCTTTGATGCGTCGCCTCAGCAATTCATCATGCGGCAAAGGCGCCCAACCGCCGTATTCGGTGCTGCGGCAAAGCTGCTGTCCACCTCAGTCCGGGCAACCAACATGATCTCCGTGGAGGATGACCATCCTCGATCGGTGTTGACCCCACCATTGAGTATGGATAACAGCAGCGCCAAACGGAAGGCCACCGCTACACCAACAGTATCCTCTCCGCTGCCACTGCTCCCAACGCCGAAGCGCGAGAATTTTTCGCCTTTTCGTGCATTGCGTGCGATCGACGAGATGCCTGGTGCAGATGTTGCACTCACGACACGGTTTTCTCCTGTCGTGCCGTCAAGCCACGCCTCAAAGCCGAACCGCAAGTCACCACGACTCTCAGCGGCGCTCAAGAAGTTCATGAGATGACACAGGGGTCGGCAACACAAGTCGCTTCTATTTCGTCATTTATCCCGAGCTGTGCGTTTTCACTTTTTCGCCGTGAACAGTTTGGACGACGCTCAGGACCCAGTCGATGACGTTCAAGTGCAAGACCAAGTTCACGTGGTCCCACCAGTACTGCAGCTGGCTCGACAGGCTGCCGCGCGACGCTGAGGCATGATACAATGAGTGGCCCTCGACAGCGTACTTGCCCATGACGGCGAATCGGTCTCTGTCGAGTGAGTGACAATTGTGGTCAGCAGGCTACTTCCCCACCTTGTGAAGAAGATTGCAGGTCGTTTACGTACCGTGTAGAGCCGCCGAGCTCTTTGTTCAGTGATCGGATCATGTTGTTCGTGCGGAAGACGAAGAGCATGTCGCGAGGAAGCTGTTGCAAAAAGTCCGTGACCTATCAATAAACGAACACAACCACACGTCAGCTGCGCGGCCGGAAACAGCAGCCAACCCGAGAGAGGTACCGTACGTCGGAAAATTGCAGTCGCTTCAGCTCCTCCGTGAGCTTCACTTTTTCCGCTTCCGTCATGGATTTCGCGAGCGGCACGTTGCTGCTAGCACCGCGGTACGTGAAGAGCAGCGGCAGATACTGCGCGTACTCCCCTGCGTCCAGGCGCACGGCGCAGCGCTCGACGAGCTTGGAATCGCGCAAGATCATGCCTCTCCACAGGTCGCAGTACGTCTGCCGGAACGACTCGTCTAGTTCGCGATACAATCCGTGGTCGAGCAGCACGAGCTGGGTTTTCGTGCGAGCGTTGGGGTCCGGATTCCTTCGCACAAAGATGTTGCCAGCGTGCGGATCGCAGTGCACGAACCCATGGCAGAACACCATCTCACCGAAGACTTCGCACAGCAAGTGGGCCACCTCCTTTGGGTCGAGTTGCATCTCTTCCATACGGCGAATCTGCGATATCTTGGGCGCGTCGATGTACTCCATCACGAGCAACCGCTTGGTACTGAGGTCGTCGTACACTTCAGGCACGTGGACGCCGGCGTTGTGCTTGAGCAGCGACGCGATGCGGCGACTGTTCTGCTTCTCATGTTCAAAATCCAGCTGACAAGGCACCACAACGTTAGCGAAATGACAGAAGGCCTCCACGCCAGAACGAGCGCTGCACGCACCTCCGAGGCCATCGCCTTCTCGAACTCGGGGAAGATCCAGCTGACCTGCACGTCCGGGAAGAAGTACTCGGTGAGTTTGTACGCCCATTTGATCACCACCAGATCAGCGACCGTCTGGGTCGCGAGATGCGGGTACTGGATCTTGACGGCGACGCGTCGGCCCTTGTAGTCGACGGCGTCGTGCACCTGCGCGAGCGACGCCGATGCAACAGGCGTCTCGTCGATCTTCGCGAAGACCTCTTGCCACGGCCGCTGCAGCTCCTGCTCGACGGTCTTCATCGCCTCCGCAAACGACACGGCCTTGGCTTGGTCCTGCAGTGTCGCGAGCGTGTCGGTGAACTCGCGCGGCAGCGCGTGGTTGAACGTCGCGAGCTGCTGCCCAAATTTGGTGTAGATGCCGCCGTTCTGGAAGCAGAGGTACAGCAGATGCGAGGCCGTGCGCAAGTTGAACGACTTGAGTTTCTCCTTGTACTCTGGCGAGCCACGCTCCACGCCCTTGAGGTTGCGACGGAAGTCGACCACGACCTTGGCGCCCGCCCACATCACGCGCGCGGACCGCGACACGATCTTGCTGCCATGCCACCATTTCATCAGCGATCAGTTCCATCGTGTCGACACTGTCCGCGCTGTGTAACCCGCCACGTACCCATTGGCCTCGTCAACCGCGTAGCCTGCAATCCCGGCAGCACCCACGACGCCCGCGGCCACGCGCGCGCGGCGACCCCATCGGCTCAGCGCGCTCATCAGCAAGTCGGCAATTGCTCGTTCGAAGGAAGACGATGAGGTTCACACGTGGAATGATGGTCTCGTATTACCACCATCGGTCCCAATGACCATCACGCTGAATTGGAGCAGCCAATGGTATTCGTTTATGCGCGTCATCATTCGGTCAACAGCTCTGCCACAAGTCGCAGATTCGGTCCCGCAATGGTTGTAGTAGCGACGGCTCGCAGGCCTCGGCGTCCAGCGTGTGGCTCTGGAGAGGAGCGACGGCGTCGCCCCGTGGATGCCACAGCACGCGAGCGATAGGCACGACGATGCGCACGGCGCTGGTGAGGAACGCGGCGTCCCACGATGCGATCTGCGAGAGCCGCGGCGCCTCGAACACTACCGGAATGCCGAGTGACTCACACGCCCGCAGCACCATCTCGCGCGTGCTTCCGGCGAGGACACGGTCTGGCGACGTGTGGATACGACCACTCTGAACTGCACGTATCCGCGTTAGACATGGCGTAAGTGGGTGGTTCGGTGTTTCTGCAATGAACAGTACGTACCAACAAACAGGTTGGTGATGAAGCCTTCGAGCAGAACGCGATCGCCGCAATCTTCAGCAGCACTGAGAATCGATTCGTGGAGATCGATGGACTGGGCCGTCGCAACATCGCTCTGATGTTTCTCCAGAGGAACGCGGTCGGCGATCCACTGCGAGTGCTTGCACTCTGGATTCGAGCGCGCGTCGCCGTGGATCAATACATTTGACGTTCGCGACTTTAACTACAGCAACGCGACGGTGTCAGTCAGATCACACTTCCGACTCAACCTTCCGCAGACACGTACCTGCGGCATAGGACAGACGTGCACATCGACCTGGATTTCGCTAGCCTGGTTCGCGCCCGTCGACCAGAGCACCGAGACCATCGCGTCGCCCTCGTGCTGTCCGTCCTCCGCTGCTTCCGCTGCCGCGATCGCTTGCTCCACGAGCAGCGTCGATGTCTCTTGTAGCACCTTCAGCGTGCTCTCGCAGAATTGTTGGTCACCCTCCATACTTCCACGTAAGTTGTGCAGTCCGTCGCTCAGCCGTGCGAGATGGAAGGGCCACAGCACGAGTCGCCTGCCTCCATTTGTCGGCACCGCGCGCGCGCACGTGTACACGCCCCACGGCCGCGCCAGCAGAAACGCCTTGGCGGTCACCAGCTCTGGAGCGTTCCGCGCCGCTAGCGACGTCTCTACGACTGCTGCGCTGCCCTCATCCGCGCGAATCGCCACGGTCGCCGCATGCACGACGGTCGCCACCATCGTCTTCCGTGTGCACCCTGGATTCCTGGATTCGCGACGGTCATCACACCTCCGCTATATGATATTTATATATGTAACATAAGAGGTTTTGAGGTGAAACCCACTGAAAAACCTCGCTTGGGGGGCCGCCGCGAGCGAGCGGCTCATAGAACCCAGGCATTTCCGACCGGAGAAGCAGCGAGATGACCATGCTCGTGCGCCAGTGCTCGCGCGCCGTGGCGCGCTCCGTGCGCGTCGCCGCCTCGTCTCAGCCGCGCGTCTGCGTGGCCGCCGTCGCGAAGTTCCAGCAGCGCGCCGGCTTCGCGACGATGTACGACAACAAGCCGATGCCGTTTGAGGTGCGTGAGCCGCTCGCCATTTTGGTGGTGCCGCCGAGTTGGTACTAATCTGCGACTCCGTAATAGGACGTGAACCGCCACCGCAGCGACGCTGAGATGCGCATCGCCGAGGTGCCAGTCATCGAGGTGGAGGGCGACGCGGCCGTGTGCGACGGCGGCGGCGGCGCGCTCGGCCACCCGCTCGAGTTCATCCAGCTCGACACGGTCCAGCACAACTCGACGCAGACGTGCAAGTACTGCGGCCTGCGATACAAGAAGAAGGAGGGCTTCCACGGCCACCACCACTAAGTGTGCGAGTGGGAGGCGGCGCGGCCGTTTCCCTCTCGTCTGCGACTGCGGCAGAGTCGAGCGGACAGCGCTCAGAGAGAGAGATAGAGAGAGATAGAGAGAGCCAATCCGCACGTCGTCGCTGTCGACAATGAGAAGGGACAAGACGCCTGCCGCCGCCGTCACTCCCCACACACATACTACCAACCTGTGCTCAAATACCAAACGCCCGTGATATTTTTTTTTTCTTTCCCCACGCGCTCGTCGCTCGTCTCCGCCTCTCGGCCGCCACGGAATCGTGAAGCGACGGCTCACCGCAGCCCGACCTTTCGTTGCGGCCCCGCCCATTCTCGTGTCTCGTGATTCAAACAATGAGCCACGACGTGATCCGCTGCCGCGGCGCCAAGGTCTGCTCGCCCTTCGTGTCGCGTGACGCCGGCGCGACCGACACGATCTACTACGTGTCCGCCGGCACGGGCGAGGTCTTTGCGTGCTCGCTGAGCCAGGGGACCCACACGAGCGTCGTGTTCTCCGGCGGCGAGCCGTTCGGCGCGGCCTTCGACGCGCGCGGGCGGCTCCACATCGCCGACTGCGCGCACGCGGCGCTGCTGCGCGTGGACGACCACGGCCAGCCGGGCGTGATGGTCAAGGCCTACGAGGAGAAGCCCTTCCGCGGCCCGAGCAGCATCGCGTTCGGCGAGAACGGCGCCATCTACTTCACGGACAGCGGACCGCTGGGCGAGACCACACTCGAGCGGCCGCGCGGCAGCCTCTTCTACATCGGCGCGAGCCCGAGCGGCGGCCAGACGCTGCGGCCGCTCGCGTGGGAGTGTCTCGCCCACCCGAGCAGCGTCGCCGCGAGCCACGCGGACCCGACCGTGCTGTTCGTGGCCGAGCTCATGGCCAACCGACTGCTGCGCGTCGTGCAGCGGCCCGCGGGCACGCACTTTCTCAGCGTGTTCTACCAGTTCGCCGGTGGCATGGGCCCGTCGTGCGTCGCGTGCGACAGCAATGGCGCGGTCTACGTCGGCCACTACGACTTTGCAGGTGAGTAGAGGGCCGGACGGACGCAGCGGTGGCGAGGAAGCTCACGTGGGGACATGTGCTCTCTCTCTCTCTCTCTCTCTGTCGCTGCAGGCACGACCCCCAGCCAGGGGCGCGTCTCCGTGCTCGACGCGGACGGCTGCCTCCTGAAAACACTGGCCGTGCCCGGCGTCGAGATCACGGGCATTTGCCTGAGGTATGAAATGGACTATCACGAGGTGGCGCTCAATTCTATCGCTCCATTGAACTGACGTATGCACTTGCACGGCTCTCGCAGCCACGACGAGTCGGCCGTGTTCGTGACCGAGGCCTCGTCGAACGCGCTGCACCGCGTCGCACTGTGAGTGGGGAACGGGGAACGGCCGCGGCGCCACTTACTTGTCGTGCTTGATGACTTCGCCCAGAAAGAGCTCCTTGAGCAGCAGCTCCACGGCCTTGGGCGTGTACTTGAGGTACTTGGAGCTGTTCTTCTTGGAGAACTGGATCACCGAGTACCTGGACGACGAAAAGCAGCGAAGGAACAAGTCAGTACAATAAAGCACACACACACACACCAGTGCATGAGGCGCCGTCACCCACTTTTCGTAGAACGCCGCGTAGCGCGGCACGATGGCGTCGACCGCCGCCTCGATGAGTCGGTGGCGGATCGGTGGCTCCGACACGATGAAGTGCTGCTGCGTGTCGTGGACGTCTTCGATCAGCTCGTTGAAGCGCTGGCCACAACGAGAGAGCCAAGCCTCACCACCACCACCATGGCATACGTCACACGGAGAAGACGAATCTACGCACCGCAAACTTCTCCTTGAGCAGCCTTCCGCTCTCGAGCGTGAGCAGGCTGCCGCCCTTGGCGTACACGAGCTTCTCCTTTGGGTCGCACAGAAACGTCGCGAACGGCTGGTAGCTCGTCTGGATGAACGCCGCGATGGCCTTGTCGCGCAGCTCCTCGAGCCGCGGCCGGATCTCGCTCTGGATGTGGGCCGCGATCTCCTTGTCGTCGCACGGCGGCAGCGAGTGGGAGATGTAGCCGAAGTTGTTGGCGAGGAAGAGCTGCTTGAGATCACCGCGCCCTTTGAACTGCGCGCACTTGGCCTGCAGCGCCTCCACGAGCTGCATGACCACGGTCTCCACGAACACGGGCGGCGACACGTTCGACTCGCGCGTGAGCAGCACGCGCAGCGGCTTGGTGTGGTCGCACACGTGGCGAACAAAGTTGAGCATCTACAAACACAGCGAACGGTGAGAAAGGCAGAGACGCAGCGGCCCACGCGCAACCCAAGCAAGCAAACAAAAACCCTCGTACGTGGCTCGAAACCGGGTGCACGTTGCCGTCCTTGGCGAGCGCGCGGTCACCGACGCCGATTTGCTCGGTCAGCTCAAACTGGAAGCCGAAGAGCTTCTGCTTGGTGGCGAGCGCCACCTCCGAGAGGACCGCGCCGAGCGACTTGGTGAGCACCCACGGGTCGTCGAGCGCTCTGCCCTGGCGGTCGCGCAGCAGCAGCGGCGGCTGGACGAGCGCGTCGAGGTCTTTGAGGCGCAGGCTGAGCAGCTCGTGCAGCTGCAGCAGCTTGAACGGGTCAACAGCAGTCGCTGCAGCTTGCTGCTGCTGCTTGGCTCCTCCTGGTGGCGCCTGCAGTGACGCGTCGATCTCTTTCCTCCACGCGTCCAAGATCGGGTGCGTGGCGTGGCGGAACGCCGCGTGGGACAGCTCCTCCGTCGCGAACACGGCCTCGGCGAGCGCCTTCTCCGCCTGGATCGTCGTCTCGATGTCCGCGAGGCGGCGCGAGAGCTCATCCATCGGCTCCGCCACAGAGAACTGGACGCCCGAGGAGGACGCACCCGCCGACTCGTCCGAGAGAAACATCCGCACGACCTGGAACCGTTGCTTCCCGTAGTCGGCGAGCAGCTCGGCGACGTCGGCGTGGCTGCTGAGCAGACACGTGAGCAGCTGCGCGGCCCTAGCGACGTCCTCGCGATTGGGTTTGCTCCACGCGAGCCTCCGGTCCGCGTCGTCACGGCGGCTGCCGCGTGAGAGCACGGCGGCGGCGCTGAGGAAGTCGGCCTTGCACTTTTTCCGCGCCTGGACGAGCAGGTCGCGCGCCTGGTCGAGCGCCCTGGCCGAGCCTTCGTACGCGCGGTGGCTCTCCAGGAACGTGATCGCGAGCAGCAGCTTCTGCAGCGCGCTGACGTACTCGTCCTGGTCGAACTTGGCGCCGTTCATGAGCGTCGGCGCGAGCTGCATGGAGAAATGGAGTCAGTCCGTGGACCCGGTTTTCCTGTCTCCTGGGGGAACGAACCTCCTGCGCGGCCACGAAATTCTCGTTGATGCGGCGCAGCTCGTGCACGCAGAGGTCAATGTTCTTCTGCGTCTCGCGCAGCTTCTCCGTGAGCTTGTAGATGGGCAGCATCTCGCGCTCCACGCCGAGCAGTCCCGCCTGGAACGTTACGAGCGACTGGTCGACATGGCCCATTTGGAACTACGCCACGGCCACCACAGCACACCGTTAGACGCGCCGCAGCAAGCGCTTTCCAATGAACTAGGTTTCTTCACCTTGTTCTCCGCGATGGCGTCGCGAATGAGCGCGACGTTCGCGCGGTACGCGCCGTAGACCTCCATGGTTTCCGTCGAGTGTCCCTTCGAATGAGCATGTGACTTCAATGTCCTTAGTCGTAACTGAAGGTAGCACAATATACTGACATAGTTCGATTCTAATCAAGTGAGGTTACGCTTCAGCTTACAGAATCAGATGGAGACCGTACCCCCGCGTTTTTCCCATACGGGAGGGCGCTCTATTGCGAGTGGGGAACATCGCGAACCCCCTTCCTCCCTCTGAGGCCAAAGCGACTAAGTGCAGACGACGACGGCGTGACGGCGCGGCATTCTCGCGGCGATTTCGAGCACTTCCAACAGGGTAACGGCACTCTACGCACGCTCATCGGGTAGCCAAGGGATCCTTCAGTGGGTGTACACACTTGGAGCGCATCAAGACGTTCCGGAAAGGCTACATTCTCGACGTTTAAGAAGTCGCATACACACCGTCGTCAGTCACGATGTTCTCCAACTTCAAATTGCCCGGCACGCACAGCGCAGCCAGCAACGCCAGCAGCAACAATGGGCCAGGCACGGGGAACAGCATCTTCAGCTCCATCGGCCTCGTGAGCACGACGTCCTCTGCCGGCACCGCGAACGGCGATCGCAGCACGACGACCACGGACACCGCGAGCGGCGGCGACGACTTGCCGCCGGGCTGGCGACTCGTCGCGAGCCGCCACTCGGGCAAGGACTACTACCTGCACCTCGCGACGGGTGCCACTCAGTGGGACAAGCCGACGGACGCCGAGCCGCCCAAGCGCACGGGCGACGCGACGACGCCGCAGAAGCAGACCAGCAATGTCTTCAGCAGCGGCTTCTCGCGCATGAATTTTGGCGGCGTCACGTCCATGCTCACGCAGGCCAACACGCGGCTGCAGACGACGCTCCAGCAGAAGGTCGGCATCGCGACCGCGGCGACGGCCAAGAACAGCGCCGGCCGCGGCGCATCGGACATTGACCGCGAGGGCCAGATCCTCGTCGAGATTTTCGAGAACGAGCGGCTCGACGGCAAGCTCCACGCGTCCGACCCGAAGAAGTTCAGCGACCGCCACGCGACGACCGGCGGCGGCTACGACGAGCTGCCCGAGGGAGAGCTCCCCGAGGGCCACGAGTGGGCCACGGACTGGGAGATCGACCTCAACTACACGGCCGTAGACCGCGACGGATGGACGTACGCGAGCGACTTCAACGAGGCCGTGCGACTGCTCAACGAAGACCTGAGCCACGCGTCGAGACACCCGGCCGACTCGGTGCGCCGCCGCCGCTGGATCCGGTACAGCCACGACCACGGCGCCGGCCCGCTCGCGTCGCCGTCGGCCTCAGTCGAGTCGGGCCGCTCGACGGCCCACGCGCCCGGCAGCAGTTGGAGCAACGAGTCGGTGCTAGAAAAGTCGGGCAGTGTGCCCGAGGGGAGCGGAATCTTTGACGACTTTGACGACGACCCGTTCCAGCGCACGGCGCAGCGCGAGAAGAAGACGTTTGGCGTCAACATGAAGTTCGCCCACCGCGGCACGAAGGACAACACGAAGGACTACCAGAGTGTGAACCTCACCGACGTCTCGTGGCTCGTCAAGGCCTCCGACTCGGCGGCCGCGCCCACGGACGAGATGATGCGCGAGAAGACGGCCAATTTGGAGGTGCGTTTGCGTCATTATCGCCGATGCGACGTGGCGCTCCTGGTTGTTCGAACTGCAACTAAATGAGTGGTTTCTGTTGTTATGCTACGTGAAATCAGGAACGCATCAAGGAGGCGACGGCCGAATCGCTTAAGGTCGAGAAGCAGCTTCGAACAGAACATGAAACCAAGGCCAAGGATATTGCGGCCAAGCAAAAGAAGCTCGATGCGCTGATCGCGCAGTACCGCAAGGTCGAGCGTGAGAACGCGACGCTGCAAATCAGCGTGGCGAAGCACCGAAGCACGGTCGAGACGCTGCGCAAGGAAGCGGTACGCTCTTGTCTTTGCTGGTCAAAATGCGCCACCATCACAGTGCTGACGAGTGCCTATATGGGGTTTCGTGTTGTTACTGTAGACGGAGAAGGATATGCAGTTGGTGAGTTGTTACGTTACTCATTGGAGGGCGAGGTATCTTTGGATCGCTGACATCATCTAACTGATGTGTCCGCTATTTCTACGTAGAATGAAGAACAACGCGCCCTCAACGCGGAAATGGCAGCAGCAAACCAGACACTGGAAGAGAAAGCCAAGGCACTGGCGACTGCCCGCATGCGTTACAAGCGAGACAATAAGACGCTGGCAGCATCTGTGGAGGAGGCCAAGAAGCGGCTCGCGCAGCAAAAGGCCAAGGCTGAGTCGGACTCGCAGGACCCGTTGGCGAAGGATCTCAAGGCCGAGATGGATAAGGTGCGACAGCTCCACGCCAAGCTGGAGGCCGTGCGCCAGCATCGTCTGGCACTCGAAGAAGACAGCAAGACGCTGTTCAACTTAGTCGTGGAGAAGAAGGCGGACCTCAAGTTCAAGTCCAAGAAGAAGGTACGCCGCAAACGGCAACTGCGAGCACTGTGGACCCGTGTAACGCATGCTCATGAATAATTTGGTTGTTTATTGTGTAGCTCGAGACGGCATTGAAGGACGTGGACGAGAAGCTCCTAAAGCTGAAGGAGGAGCAGGGTGCATTGGCGAAACAGCTTGCGCAGCGGCCCGATGGCGAGGAGCTGCGCAAGCTCAACGCCCGACGAAACGACATCCGAACCGAGCTCGGTGACCTCAAAGAGCGCCGCGCCGTGCTCATGGCGGAGAAGCGGAAGCAGGAAGGAACGGACTAGAAGGAAGGAAGCAGCGTTGCGAAAGGTTGCTCGGTTTTGTCGCTTTTTTATCGACGGAGCTTCTGGGTGTTCACGTGATGGTGGTGTTTTGCGAAAATGTGTACCGACGATTTATGAAACGATGCGATGGGGGAGGAGCCTGGTGGACTACCAGGCCACCAATGGTGGTGTGGTGGGGGGAGTGTGTGTATTGTATGATGTGTTGTTTCTGGTGTACTGTAGACGAAGAAGCTTACAACTGATGGGGTCCCGCCATCCCCACTCACCGCACGACGCGTGAGATGTTGAGCGACGCGCAGAGCGTCGCGACCGACTCGTCGACCGTGTGGTCCAGCACGAAGGCGGCGTTGGAGCCGAACGACGACACGTTGAGCACCTGCGTGTCCGTGTTGAAGCCCGACATGGCCGCGACGACGCCCGTCTCGTCGAAGCCGTACTGGCGGCCGCCCAGCTTGATCGCGCGCCACCGGTCAGGCGACACGATCACAGCGTCGTCGGAGAAGTCGCTGAGCATGCGCTGCGGCACAGACACAGAGGACACGAGGGCCGTGAGCTTCCCACAGTCGTCGGAAGAGAGAGAGAGAGAGAGAGAGAGAACAATTAGTAGAAGCTCACCTCGCTCGTGATGAGGCTGATCTCCTCGGCTGTCTCGCAGTAACACCAGAACGAGCTCCCGACCTCGCCGGTCGCGGCCTCATCGTGGTGCTCGCCGTCGCGCGCGGAGAGCAGCACGAGCCGCGTGAGTCCGTACGCGCTCTCGCGCAGCGAGTCTTTCTGTAGCCGCACGAGCACGAGCGGCTCCGGGTACACTAGCAAATACACACCCAACGCACGACCACATTTAGTCTGGTGGGATCAGATCAACTGATCGACACGGGGAGGAAAACCCACTGATCAAGTACTGGTCCGAGTCGATGACCGACGAGACCTTGTCGGGCGTCTTGGCGTCCGCGGACGCGCTGGGCGACGTCGCCAGCACCTCCTGGTCCGAGCGGTGCTGCTCGGCCTCCTTGGCCTCCTTCAGACCGTGGACGCCGCGCGAGAGCTTGGACTGGAGGCACGAGATCGCCGTCTCCAGGTCTTGCTCCTATGAGTTTTCAGACGCGGTCAGCGCCACTGGAGGGAGACACAGCCACCGCGAGTGCCCTCGACGCTACCTGCACGTAGATGATGTCGGTGTCGTACGTGCTCATGTTGAGGATACTGATGTCGTCCTCCGCGAGCAACTTGGACAGGAAGCTGTGCACAGCTCACGCAGTCTGGCAGTAAGTCCGTGTGCTGTGCGAGTTGGAGAGAGGTGTCGCGGACCTACGGACCTGATGATACCGGGGAACTCGGCGACCATCGGGCCGAGATGGATCTGCGCGACCAGCTAAAGGGTGAGCTACAGACGCCACACCCACACAGCGAGTACTCCAGTCGCCACCGACCTGGATCGCCCGCCACGCGTACGGCGCGACCGTGACCATGTCCTCCATGTGCTGTCCACAGAGCAATCGCCACAGCAGTCGTCAGCAGAGACCCCTCCCTTCACAGAAAACAAAAACAAAACACGCACCGCCTTGCGGAACATGTCGATGCCGTTGGGGTCCATGAAGAGCGTGACGCCGTCGCGGTCGCTCACGACCGAGAAGATCTCGGCCTGCACGGAGCGGCAGACGTGCTCGCTGTCGGCGTTGCAGCAGCCGTCTTCGTCAAAGTTGCAGCCACCGTAGAGCAGCAGGCTGCGGCACGCAACAGCAAACCGTCAGCGGCTTCAGACCTCCCCGACTCGGACGAGCAGCAACAACACGAGACGACGCACTTGAGCAGCGGCCAGCTGCACCGCCGCAGGTGCTCAGCCGCGATGAACACGACGCTCACTTGGCCTGCAGAGAGAAAGAGAGAGAGAGAGAGATGGATACATTCCGGCCACGTCAGCGCGCGTCAAACGGGGCCGCCAGCCACGGCCATATCAGTCCGAGTCGCTGGCGGCGGCGGAGGACGTTTTCTCGCCCCCTCCCACGGACATGACGCGCGCGCACCTTTGAGCAGCGTGGCGTGGAAGTTGGAGGTCGTGACGATGTCCATGGCGCGCGCAGAGAGGGAGAGAGAGAGAGAGAGAGAGAGAGAGAGAGAGAGACGGCGAGGTGCCGCCCGCCCGCGAATGGCTGATTGCGCTTATGAGACCTCCCGACGACGCCTTTGGAGAACGGAAGATGGGTACATTGTACCCATGTGTACCCACTAAAGGATGGTACGCAGTACCTGTAAAACGGTACGCCCCCGCATGTCGGCCCCCAATAAAACCAACAACTCGATTTCCTCCCCTTTGCCCTCCGCGACGACGGAGGGCAGTTCGGTCTCGACGGCGTTCGAGACGGAGACACCGGACTGAAAAGCGAAAGGCGGCCCGAGGTCGCGTCTGCGCGTGCGTCGCCCGCCCGCTGTGTGGAAGTGGCGGACCCGTGAGGACCACTCCCGAGAAGAGGAGATCCGGCGCTTCGGATAGCGGTGCCCACGGTTCGCCCACGTGGAGTGGAAGTGGAGAAATTGCCGCGTGTGAAGAACCATGGCGAGGAAGCAGTTTGTGTCGTCCATGAAGAACGCGCCGAGCCGCGCAGTGTCTAGCAAAGAGGCGGCGCTGCAGGGGAGACGCCCGGAGAACGGCGACGACGGGGATGAGGATGACGACGTCGACGTCGATTCGGACGTGGACGAGGCGTCGATGAACGGCGGCGAGTCACCCGTGTCGTCGGTGGCGTCGTCGCCCATCTCGTCGGACAACGAGGACGCCGACGGTGACGGCGGCGACGCCGAGGACGGAGACAAAGAGGACCCCGTGGGGGACGCCGACGGCATCGACGACGGCGCGGCGGTCGCCGTGCAGGTAATGCCGTCGAGCGTCGGCCGCGGCAAGCAGCTGCGGTTCCCCACGGCGATCTCGCGCGGCAAGGAGGCGCGCATCCTACACAACGGCTCGGACCGCGACGGCAGCGACTCGGAGAGCTACGCGTCGGTCGCGAGCGACGAGGAAGAGGACCCGGGCAGCGGTGGCGAGGACGAGAGCGAGCCGCCCGCAGCGGTGACGACCACGATGGAGGCGGTGGGCTCAACCCCGCCGCTGTCGCTATCGCAGCCAGAGGAAGAGGTGATCACGTACCCGATCAAGGCCTTCCGCGCGCGGAAGCGCCACCGTCCGGACTCTGGGTACTTTTCGCAGATGTCGATCCACGTGCGCGACTGTCTGCTGAGCATTCGCGACGTAAACACAGCCGAGGCCCTCGGCGAGGAGGCCCACCACGAGTTCAGGAGAAAGCTGAGCGCCGGTACAGTCGACCGCGTGCCGTGGAAGCAGGCGTCGCCGCCGCCGCCGGCCGCGACGCCCTCGGAGTCCGAGAAGAAAGTGCCCAAGTCGTCGCCCAAGTCGTCGCCGACGGGCAGCAGCAGTAGCCGACGAGAGAAAGCGACCGAGTCGTCGAGCAAATCGTCGTCTTCATCTCGCAAGCACGTCGAGAACCGATCCGAGCGGAAAGCCGAGAAGCGGGATCGCAGTGGGAAGGAGAACAGCTCCCGAGACGACAAGAAGTCGTCGCGTGCAACAAGCGACAAGAAAGACTCGTCAAAAGACCCCGCGGAGAAGAGCAAATCGAGCAAACCGAGCAAATCGTCGCCGTCCTCATCGTCTTCCACGCGGAAAGCGGAGGCAAACGGCAACGGCGTGAGCGCTAAGACGGAGAGTAAAGCGGCGGTAGACGTGCTGTGCGCCAAGTGTAACAAGAGTGTGGCCGACCAGAAAGCCGACGAAGACAAGAGAAGAGCGGAGGCGAGCGATGTCGCCGCTCAAATCGCTGCGGCAGTCGCTGCAGCGAAAGCGGAATTCGCGAAAAAGGCGGCACCGCCAGTCGCCACCGCGCCCGTCGTGGCGCCCGCTGTGTCCACTGGAACATTTGCGGTCCCAACAACCGCTGGGCGAGAGATCAGCCAGATACGGGAGGATGTCGCAAGGCTCAGCGATGAAGCGCGCTCGCTCAAGCACCAGGGCAACCGCTGCGGCTCGGGCGAGTCTGGCGCGGGTGACGCTGGCGCGCAGGGTCGGTACTACCTGCGATCGAGCGCTAAGTTCTTCCAGCACGCATTACTACTTGCAGATCTGAAAGCCGCGTACAGGGAGGCAGGCGACGAGCGTCACGCGCGATCGTACGGCGACGCGTGCGTGCAGACGCTCGCGCAAACCTCGTCTCTGATCGAAAGCACCGTCCGGAAGCTGCGCAGTGCCGGAAATATGCGGCTTGTTGCCGTCGCGTACAAACTCGCGTCGATCGTCGAGCTCACGATCTATCGACTGCAGCACACGAAGCTGTTTTCGCTGTACTCGGATCTGTACACGCCGGGGAGATCGCCCGACACGCGGCAAAACGGCACGACGCCACCCATCACCGGCGCCGACACTCAAGAGAATGCCGTCAAGACGCTGCTACTCAAGGAGATGGAGCACACGATGCGCGGGTTCGACATGTGGCAGCGGTACGAGTCGTGCCGCGTGGAGGTGCTGCCGCGCATCACGAACCCCGCCGTGATCGACCTCACCGTGCTGTTTGAAGAGCTGGGCTCGGAGCTCGGCCAGTCCTGAGAGGTCGACTCGAAGAGGTGAGAAACACATACAGCGAGCAGTCCGTGGACAGGATAATCAGCTTGAGAATTAGGGACCAGACCGAACGTCGAGAGTAGGAAAACGCGTCGTGTACCGTACGTAGTGCTAGTAGTGGACCTCTAATGCCTACAGCTCCTTGGTGAACTCGCTCTTGGACACGATGACGTTGTCGCCGTCTTTGAGTTCGTACACGAACGCCACGACCTTGGCGCCCTGCACGGCCATGAGGATGAAACTCGGGATGACGTCGCTCGTCGCGCTGCTGAACGCGCCCGTGATGGAGCCGGGATTAACAAACCACTTGCCGTTCTCGGTGCGGATATGGTACCTACAGAGAGACAGACGGGACGCTGTTACATTGAGCTAGCACATCGCGCTGGCCAGTCTCGTTGATAGTGCGCTGTGTACTGGTGGGTGTGTCCTGTCACAAGGATGTCGACGTTCATCTGCATGAGACAGGAATGCGCCGTCAGTCGTTGGTGTTGGGTGGGGACTGTGCAGTCACTATCCACTCGTGTCGCGTCACCCACCTTGCGCTGCAGCGCCGCCAGACTGGCCTGGTCCCCCCACGGCACGATCTGGTGGCCGTGGCAGAGCCCGATGCGGAACTGGCCGATCGTCACGACCTTTTGCTCTGGGAAGGACGCCTCCTGTTGGCGGAATCGTCATCAGTCTCAATGGCGCGGATCTTCAATGGATCGCTGGCGCAGTTGACGCACCTGGTCGGTGTCGCCGCAGACGACGTGGACGTTCGGAGCGAGCGCACGGAACTCCTCGTACTGCTCCTTCGTGACCATGTTGCCCGTGCACAGAATGTGCTGAATGCGGTTAGGCACGAGCATCTTCTGGAACTTGTCCGGGATCTCGGCCGCGCGGTGCGGGATGTGGCTGTCGCCCACGACCAGTACGAGCTAAGCAGAAGAAGCGACGCAAGCACACGCGTTAGCGTGGTCAGTGTGTGCCCATAGAGCCTCCGTCGCCCGCGCCGCCGCGTAGCGTGTACCTCGCCGAATCCTGAAGCCATTTTCGCGTCGGAGCGTCGCGATCCGAAGAAGCTTTTCAATGTGCACGAGGGCACAACATGACCTAGTTCCCTCATCTGAGTGACCCGTCTGTAATTACGACCACTTCCGTTTTTACGACCGAGTGCAAACAAACCGTAAGGATACCGGTTTGAAACCAGTAACGTGGTATAGTTAGCCTCTTCTGAGTCTGATCTGGTAGAGGCCTAACCAGCACGCAAAAGAGCGAGCGCAACATTCCCCAGTCCCACGAATCCCACGCCCAGAACACGCGGCGCGCTAGAAGCTACGGCGGCGGCGGCAGTTGATTTCTGCGGCCAGTGGACACGCGCGTACGAAGGGAATACGCGCGCCCACACCCACGCCAGCGACAGCGTGGTAATAGCGCTCTCGATCGACCCCCCACTCGTCTTCATCCGACCAGTACAACAGCAGAAAACCCATGGGCAAGTCGCTGCAGCACCTGAGCTTCATCATGCTCGTGGTGCAGAACACGGCGCTGGGCATCGTGTCCAAGTACTCGCGGCTCGTCGCGGGGCCCAAGTACAAGCCCGGCACGGTCGTGCTGCTGGTCGAGATGCTCAAGTTCTTTCTCTGCTACCTCGTGCTGCTCCACACCAAGCGCGGGCGCGTGGCCGAGTCGCTTCGCACGCTGCGCTTTGAGGTCTTTGCCGACACCACGGGCCTCTCCAAGATGATCATCCTCGCGTTTCTCTACGCCATGCAGAACATCATGGCACTCTTCGCGTACGACTATGTCGACGTGGCGACGTACCAGATCGTTTACCAGCTCAAGATCATCACCACGGCAATGTTCATGATCGTGCTGCTCAACCGCCGCTTTAGCGTCGTGCAGTGGGGCGCCATGCTCGCGCTCATGATCGGCGTCGCGATCTGCTCGTACTCGCGACTGCCAGCTGCCGACGCCGCCACCAAGGCCGAGGACCACGGGCTCGACAGCGCGCGCATCATTGGCGTCTCGATCGTGCTGGGCCTCGCTGTCAACTCGGGGCTCGCGGCCGCGTATTTCGAGCGCGTGCTCAAGTCGCACAAGTCGAACGCGACCATGCAGACGCTCGACCCGCTCTGGGTGCGCAACCTCCAGCTCTCTGCCGTGTCCATCGCCGTCACGCTCGTTGATCTCGTGCGCAACGCCGAGTCGGTCTGGACCAACGGCTTCTTCTACGGCTTCCACAAGTACGTCTGGGCCGTGATCTTTCTGCAGGCCGTGGGCGGGCTCACGATCGCGGCGGTCGTGCGCTTCTCAGACAACATCGTCAAGAATTTTGGCACGTCCTTCTCGCTCATCTTCAGCTGCATCATCTCCAACTACATGTTTGATCAGACAGCGACCTGGGCGTTCTACGCCGGCGTCTTTCTGGTCGTCGTGTCCGTGTTCATCTACGGCGACAAGCGCTTCGCCGTCACGGCCAGCGAGCCGTCCAAGAAGAGCCACGCCGTCGCGCCCGACCACGCGCACGAGATCCGCATCGAGTCCAAGATGGCCGGCGACGTGGCCATGCCGTCGCCGTCGCCGTCGCGGCAGCACGTGACCACGCGCACGGCCGCGTCGTTCTCCGTGCTGGCCATGTAGAGGGAGAGATCGCGCGCGCGCGAGAGAGAGGCGAGTGCGGAGAGAAGGGGGAGGAGGAATCCGTATGTATCGAGTAGACGTTCCTACTGTACCAGCATCTCCTCTGCTTGGCCTCCGTCATACAAAAAGCGTTGGGTTGCCACCGCACTGTGAGTGTGCATGATTGATGTCAGCAACGATTCAGCAGCGCTCGACGCGACGACATTGTCTATTTATACAGTTCATCACTGTTATTCACCTGCTAGATCTCTGCAGGTCCATCACTCTCGTATTCGTTATGAGAGGCAGCGGAGCTTTTCGCCTGCTTCGTTCGATCACCGGAACGCGACGGAACGCGGCCGCGGCGTGAACGCTGCGAGCGGCTTCTTGCGCCGCAACGGCTTCCCTCCGCCGCGTTCTCCTTCTACAAGTATGAGTAATTTGACGCATACGGCCAGGGGGGGTCATCCCGCCTCCTGAGCGAGCTCGCTGGCCACGTGGCGGAACCCTGTGGCCTTGCCATACGAGCAGCTCATCGCCCTTGTGCGCTCTCGCCGGAAATGTTTTCGGCGCGTATCTGGCGATCGTCAAGCGTCGTGGTCGTCGGCGGCCGCTGCCTGCTCTCATTCGACGACAGTGGCTCTTCGTCACGCTGCGGCGGATTCCTCTGCCGGCTCGACGACGACGGGCGTCGCCAAGCAGAAGCCCGGTGCAGTAGGCGAGCGAAACCCCGTGGCCGCAGACGTGGAGCACGCGGCTTACGCGGGCGAGCCGCAGCAACGCGATCTTGACAAACTTGATGGGGTCGACAAGACGACGGGCAGCGCGCGGCTGCTGTGGGACGCGTACGCGCCAGTTGGCTCCCGCCACGCAGCGGTCGACGCTGCCGCGTTCTGCGAGGTCTGTGGGGCGACGCGGGGCGTGAGCATTTCCCCATGTGCGTCTCTGCCGTCGGATGTCGAGCCCAATCTCCTTTCGCCAGCAAGCGACCGGAGCCGTCCCAACAGAGAGAGAGAGAGAGAGAGCGCGTGTCGTGCTGTGCGTGATGGTGTCATGTGCGAACGCTGGCCGCAAATAGCCCACGCGGCAAGCGAGTACGATGCGCAGTGCAGTGGGGCCCTCGGCACGATCACAAAAGAAGTCGCACGTGTTGATATGGCCAGACGTGCAGCCCCTTCTCATCCCCCCACGAGCTCGCCGTGGTCTTCTGCTTAGGACCCACTGGTGGCGGGGCGGCATTACTTTTGAGTACGAGTATATCTCGGATGGTTTCCGAGTAAATGCCCAAACGGCATCCTTTTCGAGTGAGTTTCCCAAACCAGGTTACCAATCGAGTATAGCCCCATACGAGCTCAAAATCGAGTATCAATTCCATGCAAACGTGACCTTCGTGCTGGCGCTGCGTGAAGCACAATGTGAAGCAACGTCGAGTGATCAAAAAATGAAGCTGTACGTTGTTGTGATCGAGTGAACAACTCAAAAGAGTTTCCCCGTGACTGCCAGGCCTAGGCCGTGGCTGTAAGCAATGGCTTCTGCCAGTTCTTCGGCCTCCATTTCTTCTTCTGTACCATCCGCGAACTCTACGAGCCATTTGTAGCGGCCCACGCCAGTGATCAGTGCCTTGACTTCACCGAGAAGATTGGTTCGACTTCCACTAGTCACGCGAAATAGGTTCCAGTGCGTATTGCACGCAGGCGAGTCGACGAAAAGCTGCACGAGCTTATCCTTCGAGAAGAATGCATCGTTAGCGGTATCCCGGACAAGTGGTTGTGGGCTTTCCGTTCGAGTACAACAAGCTTGAAGTCAGATTGGAACTAACTAGCGCGCGTGAATAAACGTACCCGTTGTGTTCCTCCGCATTTGTGCCTTGAGATTCTTCAATTGTGTTTTCGATGGCATCACTTCGGACATATCTTCGTCGCCTTTGTGTTTCTTACGCAGCCTTCGGCCTCCACCAACTGGGCCCACACCGACGAGAGAACTCTCAGCAGCGAGCCTAATCTTGCGGCGTATGCATGTTTTCTTTTCATCGGACAGCTCAGATGAGTGTGCACCGCTTTCTTTCAGCTCCCAATTCCCGTCCTCTGCGATAATTCGCAGGTGGTGATCGCACGCGACATGCGTCTTGCACAGATA
This sequence comes from Pythium pyrilobum, assembly GCA_023335905.1. Taxonomy (NCBI): domain Eukaryota; phylum Oomycota; class Peronosporomycetes; order Pythiales; family Pythiaceae; genus Pythium; species Pythium pyrilobum. The sequence goes on along the minus strand of JAADVV010000091.1, from coordinate 1,189 downwards.
GGTGACAGCTCTGTTCCCGTTCTTTCCGTTGTTGCACTTGACCTTGTAGATGAAGCCTTGCTCTGCGATGACTTCAACAGCCATCGGCCGCAGCGTTATTTCCAATTATAGTCTGACGCTGGGAGTGTTAACCCCTTCAGCCCCGGATCTTACTCTGTATCATACAGAATAAGGATTAGTATGAAACAAAGTATGCTCGAAATCGGCGGGAAGACTCCTGTTTGACCGATTCTTTAATAAACAGGTTTTTCTGTAGGTTTTTTACCCCTGATTTGTACAAAGGCAGTACGTGGCAGCCATCATAATAGGTTCTGATTGGCTGCTGAAATTTTCACCACTGGATGTTTGGTGTGTAGACGGGGGAAAACACCCTGAGATTCTCACCCCCGGCATAGACGATCGTCTAGCTGCACCAGCAGAGGTCAAGTTCGCGCGCGAAACGAGGTTGGTGGGCAGGAGCGCCGCGCTTTTGCCGCCCGCGTGGCTTGGCGGCTTCTGCTGCATTATTCAATAATGGGGCAGGAAGCCGGCAAGCCACGCGGGCGGCAAAAGTGGCGACAGAACACAATCTGAGGTGAGGAACTCACGTATATTGATCTTTCTCTCTGTAGCCTACTCATCGTTCTCGTCTTCCTCTTCATCTTCAGCATCACCTTCGTCCTCACCGCCCGCGCCGCCTTCATCTTCCTGGTCGCTGCCTTCCTCCTCGTCGCGCCGGCGCTTGCGAAAGCGCATCTTGGCGCGCAGCGGAGGAGGGATCGCCGTGCCGTCCACCCACGTCGTGTGCCAGATCTGGCCACACGTGAGGGTGTTCCCCGTATCGGCACGGCGGACGCGATTGCAGAGGGCGATGCGCCCGCCGAGACGCGCCGAGCAGCTCTCACAGTGGTAGGACGTCTCGAACCCCTTCTTGTGCTTCTCGGTAAAAGCCGAGCACACTTTGCAGAGATACTGACGCCGCTTGTGAACGTTGTTGTTGTTCGTGTACTACTCCTCATTCTGGACGAGCACGTGCGAGGTCGCGACCGGCGTGGAAACGAGGTTCTCGGCGAAGAGGTTCGTCGTCATATCTGCCTTGGTGAGGCCGAGCAGAGCCTTGTGCAGTGCATTCATGAAATCACCGTGCGTCATGGGGGCTCACCTTTTATTTGTCTTGCGATTCTGTGCACGATGTAGCCGTTGATCAACG
>JAADVV010000090.1:0-28402 GCA_023335905.1 Pythium pyrilobum | reverse complement strand
CGCTGAGGGTCAAGCCCAGATGGCCGATCCACGTCGACTCCGTTCGCGTATGGTACGCGCCGTTGGAGACCACGCCGCGGTCGATGGAATCGCGCTTGGTGTACCAGTAGCGCTCCGCGCACCCACGTGCCGTTCGGCGTGATGTTCCGGATGTGGTGTCGTTCGGCGCCCGTCATCATCACAACATCTCCACCGTCCATATCACTTCATGTCCGTACGCGACTTTTCAGATTTAGACTACGAGAGTGCGGCATCACGACGTGCTGCGGCGATGTGTGAGCTTGAAGCAGGCGGTCGTGGGCATGATACGCGAGGCTGCAGACGTCGTGCTCATGGACGACAACATTTTCTTCATCGTGTCAGCTATCGTGTTGATTCCTACGTTGCCTCATCTAAACTCAATACACCTCTGAGAGTTGACATAATCGTAATTGCCAAATATCCAGAGCTCTCGGGGCAACATTATACCGTGTATTACCGTCGGTAATGCACGGCCTTGTTCTGTATCACTGTGATTCATTGCATGATTCAATACATGCCAATGCAAAATTATTGTCCAATGAGAATTATGTATTATGTAATTGTAGCCAATCAAAATGTAGAAGGATTATGCAAGTCCCGCATTTCTCATTTGAGAAGACGAAGATGCACGCGCCATCGTCGAGTGTCCGCGGACTGCGCGTGGGGACGACCGCGGCACCGCAGCCGCAACTGCAGTGCGGGGCGGACCGTGGAGTGAGCGCGGAGGCATGCTATGGGTTGAAGGCGCTGGCCACGGTCGTGTTCGACATCGACTCGGGCCAGCGGCTCGATGCGCTCTATCCCACGGACTCGGACCTGGGCGACGAGGCCAGAGAGAGTATTGCCCACTTGGCGCTGCCTCACAGCAACAAGCAGGACGAAGGCGATACGCAGTTCATTGTACGGTTCAAGGAGAGCAAGGATAGGTACGGCCGCGGTCTAACGTGAAAGGGGAGAGGTGATGGAGACTGATCTCTGCTGGTGGATCTGAGTAGCGCCGGCTTTTTATACGGCTTTGTGCTATTCCGCCAGCAGCGCGACGCCTCGCGCAGTCGTGGTTACTTGCAGCGCGCGCTAGTCATGGTGAGCACGCTGCCGTACGTCGATCTGTACGACCGCGTGCTTCGCGTCGTCGGGCCACTGTTTTTCCAGGTTGGGAACTCGGTTCTGGAGGCGCTCTACGAGAACATTTCGCACTGGTACGAATGAAAACACTTGACGATTCACTGGCAATGGCTTCTCTGCGCACTAACGATTAGTGTGTGTGCGCGTCCAGGCCATCACTTGTAAAGGACACGCCACTCTCGCTGCCATTGGCGGGCACGTACATCAGCTGTGTGGTGCCGGATCTTCTCGACTACGAGCGGATCGACGAGCGAGCGTCCTCTGCCGACGTCCAGTCGCCTTCTCCGACCGGTCACTTCATTGGGGACCACGATGACGCGCTCGGTGATGACGACGCAGCGGACCACGACAATGGGGAATGGGAAAACGGCAATGGTGATGATGTTGATAACAGCGAAGACGACGAGCCTCATGCTGGAGAAGATGACAGCAACGTCATTGTCAAAGAGGGAAAATTCGTGGTTACGAGGCAGGTGCAGCCGCCATCTCCATCCTTTGGCGATGTCCTGATGGCGAAGCGGACGACGCAGAGCACACCGTTTGAGGTAAGAGGCTGAGTATCCTGGCATCGACGGAACGTTGAGCGTCGCGTAACTCGTCATTTGTATGCACAGACAATTGGATTGTATTCGACATTCATGGGCTTCGAGAACTGCCTTTGGCAGCTTTGGCAGTTCGCGATCACAGGCGAGAGTCTTGTAATTTTGTCTCCGCATGCACGTACATGTAGCCAAGCCACCTTGGCACTGACGAGGTACTGGGATGGTCAGCCAGTGAGGGCTATGCGGAATCGTCTTTCTGACTCGACCGTCGTTTCAAATTAGCCTGATTGCTCCGCTCAGATTTGAAGCAGACTACCGACCGTACTACGCTCTCTACGAGTCTGACTTCGACGTTGGTTACGACCATTCTTGGTGAGCGTCAGCGCAAACAACCGAGATTCTAACTGCCCTATGTCGCTATCATGTGTTCAGGAAATCGCGTCACGACAAGGCGATGGTGTCAGCTCGCCTGATCGGATGACCGTCATCGGAACGACCAACCCGTTCTTTATGAAGTCTTTCAAGCGATGGCCAAACGCACTGATTTTCCCATTCTTGGAGGCGAGCGACAAGCCTGCTCAGCGAGCTGACTCGAGTAACGACTCCGACTACGTCTCGGTTCGCATCAAGCCTAACGTGGACCTGGACACTATGGAAGACAGTAACCGAGCTGTGGTGAGTAGCTCTGCGTCTCTTCGCATCTGACTCCTCCGACCCTGACGCAAAGTTTCGGGTTTATATCGTGTAACGAGTAGATGCTTCGGCGACGCCCTCGTTACCTGAATGTCGATTCAGCCGTCCTCAACCAGCTCGTAACCCCGTCTGAGGTATACGTAACCCAAACGGCCAGTACGGAAGACGAGCCGTACATCGCCATCAATAACGCGATTCTTCGTCGGGTAAGAGCAAGCCGAACACGGATTGAAGATAGCCATGCTTTCAGACGTACTCATGCTCTGTGTGTGGCAGCATTTCCGTAAGCTGACGAAGCGATTCCTGCGCCCATTCGACCAGTACTTCGGCGTCTGGAGAATCAACAGTACGAACTCGAATCTGTACGTCACGGTGGAAGACGTTTTCAAGCCGTTTGACTTAAAAGTAAGGTTTCTGCCATGAACAATCGCACACGGATACTTCGATGCCAATCGATACTCACGCCTTCTCGTACCCCACAGAGCTTCCTGTTGAGTGTGAATCCCCGCAAGCTACCAGCGCAGATCAAGAAGACCAAGTGGCGCGCGCTGTACACAGCGTTCATCAAGTCGCCGCACTTTCAGCCGTGGTTTGCGTACCGGCGCCGGCTCTGCATCTTCCAGTTCACGCAGACGCTACGTGCATTGCGGGCGAGCGTGGCGCCGGACATGCTGCTCAAGTCGCCGTGCGGCGAGAAGCTTCCGCTGAGCAAGTGCGAAGCGCTGGAGCAAGAGATCCTGGCGACGCTGGCAGTGGAGAAGGTGCAGCTCGAGAGTGATGGCTCCGCCGAGGAGTCAGACCAGATTCGAGTCATTGAGGCCCATCTCACGGCCGTGCGCAAAAGGATACGGGAGCTGCTCGTGTAGCCATGCGACGGGAGACACAGAACTAGGCTAATTGTGGAAAAACTAGAGGATGTACCACAATCTGGGTACATGTCACGTGACGGACGGACTTTCTTTCTCGTCGAGGTTTGTCCCGCCGGACTGCCATGTCACAAGCTCGCGAAACTCATCCAACAAGACTCCCGGAGATGGCGCTGCACGGTTGTTTGACAAACTGCCGCAAGTTGCTGCGTTAACTATGTAAGCGCGCTCAGTGCCCACAAGTGACAGACGTATCAATTGGTACAGATAGTACATATACAGCGTCTCAACGCCCTTGTTTGTCTTCGCAAATGAGCTGTTCGGGCGGTGGCCCACCGTGTGGCCAACGGCCTCTTGCTCTCATGCCAGCCCAGACCCATGGGACGGACGACCACAGAACCCAATCGATCATCAAGCGACCATCACTCTGCCAATAAAACCTCGATAAAATTCGATCCAGCTCGTAAAGGTACGTCAGAACCCTGACGTGACACTGCGGTTTGTGTGGACTGATCAGAACCGGATCGGCTGCTCTGTCGAAAAAACCTCATAGGTTCCCCCGTTCGATTCTGTTTTGTTGATGGCGGACGGCGGTCGCGGATCCGTTGGCGGCATCCCCCACCCGAGCCGTGGGGCAATCTCTCACCAGAACCGAACGATCGATGCCAACGACGCCACCTAGAACATTCTAGCCGAGCAGAACGGAAAACCCACCACCAGCACAACATGGAACCGTCCCAGGAAGCCGCGGCGTCGGCCTTCGCCGATGCGGCCATGCACGAGGTGCTGGGCGCCGCCCCCGCGCCTGCGGCGCCGCAGCCCAAGGGCGAGTTAAGTCGCGAGGCCCAGATTGACGAAGTCATGGAGTTCCTGCGCTTCAGCGTCAAGCCCACGACGAGCTTCGAAGGCACGATCCTGTTCAAGTTCAAGGCCGACGAGGAGAAGGGCATCCCCAAGTCGTCGTACCTAGTGAGCATCTCGGACAAGAAAGGTGAGTGTCTCGATGGCCCACAGGATGCGCTTTGCCGCTCGGGGGAGACGGATGACTCACTGCGTGTCTCTTGCATGTTTTTGTGTATCCATTTGGGATGATACAGAGGTGTCCACGAAGAAGAACGGATCGGCCCAGGACGCCACCGTCACGTGCGAGGTGTCGATCTCGATGGATGACTTTTTGTATCTCTACTCGGGCAAGGCCTCGAGCTCGGACGTGATCAAGCTCTTTTACGCCGGGCGCGTGTCGATCAGCGGCTACGCGTTCCGCAAGGTGTCGAATTTCGCGCAGAGCTTTGACTTCACGACCGACGCCTGGACGAGCTTCTACTCGTGGCGCGACCGCCAGGAGCAGAGCCTCCACAGAGGCCACCACCCGCGCTCGACGGGCGCGCTCGACGACACCAACAACGTCGGCTCGCCGTCGCGCGACTTTTGGTTCTACTACTGCCGCGCCATTCTCGAGCGCCACAACATCTCCAAGCTGCAGCGCATCACGTGGGAGGCCTCGCTCTCGAGCCTGTTCGGCGGCCAGTTCATTCTCGACAACCTGCGGAGGTCGGTGCAGAAGCGCCGCTCGTTCTCGCTGCCGCAGAGCCGCAACAAGCAACAGGTCGGCCTAGTCTCTGCGCTCGTCGGCCTGCACGCGCCGCCGTCGCGGATGGAGAGCGAGCTCACGCACTTTTTCAACCCGACGGTGAAGCGCCGCAACAGCATCGCGACGTGCCTCCCGGTCACCAAGGCCGATGACGCCGCCGACGTCTTTGACTTTTTCAACGAGGACTACGTGCTCGCTGTGAAGACCTCGGCCAAGCAGCGCCTGCACCGCGCTCAGCACAAGAACCGTGTGGACTTGGCCGACGCTGGCATGGAGCAGCTCGACAAGCTGCTCACCGCGCTCGGCAAGGACGGCCATAGTAACAAGCAGCGCAAGACCAAGGTGCGCTACATCCCCGCCCCAGAGTTGCTGCTGCGCGAGTTCCAGACGCAGGCGACCGAGCTCGTGCACGCCATCCAAGAGAAGGCTCTCGGTCGCCAGCGCGTGGACCGTATCCCCGCGCCGGACACTGCGTGGCTCTTTGGCTCCGACTCGGGCGTGCTCGTGGTCAGTGGCAACGAGTACACGAGCGCAGCTGCCGGCAAGTCGGCGACGTCAGCGACGAGCGGGACGCCGGCGTCGCAGGCACTTGTGATCGTGGACCGTTCGCTGGCGCAGCGCCGCGGCTCGAAGCGCGACTTTGACGTGCCCAAGCAGAAGATCATCGCCAAGTTCGCCTCGCTCTCGCGGGATCTCGCCAAGCACAACGCGACCTCGCGGCCGCTCAGCCTCGACGACCACATCATCTTCTCGGACTACGCATAGAGATCTATCTGTCCGCCAAGACTCCCTACGCCGACCTACTTTCAACCTGTACATACTGATGATCTACCACCCACAAAAGAGAAAACATATTTAACCAGGACATACATCCACACCACCACGGTCCACGGGGCCTGTACCATCTCTCTACTTGCCTCTCCTTCTCTTCGTATCCTCCATTTTTCGGGCAGCGGATATCGGGTTGGCTTCAAACCATATTAGCTTCGCTTAGTTCTCACGGTGTCCCTTGTTTGGAGCTCCCGATTCGGGACCCAAGTTGCCGTTCAGCCATTTATTCGGACCCGCTGGCTGGCGGAAGCCCAAAGGCGATTGCCGCAATTGACGCGCGAGTGATTCGCCTTGTTACGATGTCGGAGCTGGACGACCACACGCCGGAGGACATCCTCAGCGGCGCCCACGTCGTGGACATTGACTTCCACCCGGCGCAGGACGTGCTCGCGCTCGGCAGCATCACGGGCGTCGTCGAAGTGTACGTTGCGCGGCCGCCGCGACTCGCCGACTGCATGAGAACTGACCGACTCTGTGGGTGGGTGGATCTGTTAGGTACAAGTACGCGGAGGAGGCCAACACTAAGCTGCTCTCACTCTCGCACCACCAGGAGACATGCCGCGCGGTCATGTTCTCGCCCGACGGTCAAGGTGCGATTCGCCCATTTGGATAGGTTGATCGAATGGATACACTCACGCCGAGCTCGTGGTTGCTGCTCTCTCTAGCACTGTACACGACCTCGACGGACCGCTCGATCCGGTCGTTTGACGTCCATGGCAACGCCACGTGGGCCCAGCTGCGTGCGCACGAGTGAGTGGGCTGAGCTGCTCGAGGGATGCGTCTATTGCTGTCGTGAGAATTTTCTCATGTGGATTTGTGTATCACTTGCAGTGCACCAGTGAACCGACTGTTCGCGCTGTCGAACGATGTGATCGCGAGTGGCGACGACCAGGGCTGCATTAAGATCTGGGATACGCGGCAACATCGCTGTGTGGTCGAGTGGAAGGAGCACGTGGTGCGTTGTTAGAGGCTGAGCTCGCTGGAATCGATCGGACAACGCTGATGACTTGCGTTGCTGTTTTCGCTAGGACTACATCTCGGGCTTCGCGGCGAACCCAAGCGCCGACCACTTGATCGCGACGGGTGGAGATGGCCGCCTGTCGGCGTACGATTTGCGCAAGAACGTGCTCGCGGGCAAGAGCGACGAGCTCGACGACGAGCTACTCTCGGTCTCGGTGATTAAGAACGGCAAGAAGGTCGTGTGCGGCTCGCAGGATGGCGTGCTCGTCATCTTCAGCTGGGGCACGTGGGGCGACATGTCGGATCGGTTCCCGGGCCACCCGGAGTCGGTAGAGACGATTCTGAAGGTCGACGAAGACACTGTGCTCACGGGCTCGAGCGACGGCATCGTCCGGTGCGTTTGTGTTTGACGTTGAGAACCAGTTACCGTGATCAGTTCGTCTCACGCGTATTGTGTGTTGTTGCGATCACAGTGTGGTGCAGGTGCACCCGAACAAGCTCCTCGGCCTTCTCGGTGACCACGAGGACTTTCCCGTCGAAGTGCTCAAGCTCTCGCACGACAAGAAGATGATCGGCAGCGTCTCGCACACGAACAAGGTCCATTTCTGGGATGTCGGCTACTTGTTCAACGATGACGGTGACGACGAAGACATCGAGGACGAAGAGGTCGAGGATGCTGGTGCTGCGGCGGCGGCCGGTGCCGGCGACGAAGAGATGGAGGACGTGGACAGTGACGACAGCGACGACGACTCGGACATGGAGCCGGCCAGCGGCTTTCAGGGTCGGCGGCCGATGCAAACTGCGCGCGAAAAGTTCTTCTCGGACTTGTAGACCGCTGTAGAATCTGTATAGAGCCCCTTCAATTACCTGTGTTTTCAGCCACAACCTTTGATGCTGCGAGATGCTTCGAGTCCAAGTATCATCTATTCACTCACGCACGAAGACTTCCACAGAGCCGCACAGTCGAGAGCGGCTTCCGTGAGCCGTGCGAGCACGTCTTCCGCCGTCGGTCTTCGCTCGGGCTTGTGCTTGACACACTTCATCACCAACTCCCGAATAAACCGCGGACACAGCTCGGAGAGCTGTGGCTTGATCTGGTTCTCCACGACCATGTGCGCGATCCGGATCGCACGCTCCTCGGTGTACGGCAGCGAGCACGTGTCGAGCTCCGCGAGAACGACGCCAAACGAAAAGATGTGAGCCTTGACCGAGTAGTCCTGCGAGCAGATCACCTCCGGGGCGCTCCACAAGATAGTTCCGGCGGGATCTGTCGACAGCAAATCGAGCGTGCTCACGTTGCGGCTCGATCCGAAGTCACACAACGCCGGTTCCACGGTGGCGGCGTCGATCAGAACGTTGCGCGATTTAATGTCCCGATGGACGAGCGGGTGGGCGCGTCCGTGGAGGAACACCATGGCCTTCGCGACACCGATCGCCACGCGAAGCTTCTCGCCGTTCCAGGTCCAGCGCGCGCCGCGCTTACGGATCGCGTTGAGCAGGTCCCCACCGGAGCGGTACTCAAGAACGAGCGCCATGTTATGAAACGTGTTCCACGCGACACCGACCATTTGAATGATGTTTATGTGATTCAACGACGCGGTGAGCCGGATTTCGCGGGCGAAGCACTCGAGATCGTCGAGGTCGTTCTTCTTGAGCTGCAAGAGCTGCTTGATGGCAACGCGTTGGCCATGCACACGCCCGAGAAACACCTCTCCATTCGCCCCATTGCACAGCCGTCGCGAGAATTTAATATCCATCATGGGGATCCGCTTCTGCACGACGATGGGGTCACTCTGGAAGGCGATCAGCACCTCCGACGCGTTGATCAGGTCCGTATACGAAGACGACGCGTTCGAGCCGTTGTCTGCCAGTAGAGTACCTCTCACTTTGAAGCCTTTTTCGACTGGCGCTGCGAGGCCGCTCTCCTTGGAGTGGACGTAGACGAAATCGAGCTCGCCTTCGCTGGTGACAGTGATCGACGTCGGGTCAACGAGCTGCTTGGCGTTCACAACTCCATCCATCTTGCGCTTCATGGCTTGGACTCTTCGGTACGATAGCAAACACGCCAGTCCGGCGACGGCTACGACGAGTATAGCTGATAACCACAGGAGCGGCAACACGACGCTGGTGTCGCTGCCGCTGCCTCGCAGGTTTGCTGATCTCATGGCTTCCAGCAGCGGCGTTAGGACGCCCGTCGACTTTGCAACGCACCACTTCGCATCTTTGTCGTAGGTCGTGCACGGAGTAGCAATACGACGTTTGCTGGGGCAGTGTTCACTGGTTTCGGCCGGGGCGAATTCGTCCATGTGGATCGAATAGGCTTCGTTTGAGACTCGAGAGATCGTCGGACGAGGGATATCAATGTTTGGTTCTTCTTCCGACCACGAGAGCACCGAGTCAGCCCCTAGGAGCAACCCGCTTGCTGCACATTTGGATACGTCACTGAGGCTGGAGTTTAGACACCAGCCCGCCGACATCAGCGTGGAGTCACACTGCCGGACGGGGCAATCGAGCGCGAGGTACTGGGCGCTCGAAAGCACGATCTCGTCCATCGTCAAGCCGCACTCGACGTACACGCGCGTGAGCTCCGTTTGATCTGACAGCACAAATCCCGCATCCCACAGAAGGAGGCGCTGTAGTGTACCACCCAGCTCACCCCATTGAAGAGAACGCGCCCTCAGAGTCGCGTTGATCTCGTGAGGTAGAGCCGACCGTGCGATGGTAAGCGCTGGGGCATTCTGACCGTCGTTGTACAGCTGTACGAACCGAGAAGAGATACTCTGTGCCGGGGCAAAGGAGTTGTTGACTGTCGTTGGCTCGGTCGAAGATGCGCCTTGGGCAGAAGATTGTGCTCTGCCATGGAGTAGCAACGCCGATATCGCGACGGCGCAGCGCCACTGTGGACTCCGACTCATCGCTGACCTTCTTGTGGGCGGCATCAGGGGAGACCACAACAATGCCCAGCGTGCCTAAGCTTCTAGCAACGATGATCCAAGCCAAAGTGCCGCGGTGGACACGGCGACGGCAATGAGAACGAGCGGAAACCGACCATTGACGGCTCTGGCCGGTGGGGTGTTCTGCTGGGTACTGTACGAGGACCAAAGCGGGTGCACGGGCCCGACGTTCTGTACGTGCGGATTGAACAACACCATCATCCCAGTTGCCCAGGAACATGGCAACCATTGGGCATCGCATTTTCGTGGTGTCCAGAGTGCGTCGAAGCGGAACGCGGAAGGAAAATGCCTGATAAGACGGTTCGCGGAGCGTTGCGCGCGGGAAGATCAACCCGTCTAATCCGATATGGGTACATGAGCCAGTCCCCTGCTGGTAAACTCCCCGACTCCCGACGTTTTCGAGGACATGGCCGATGGTCACCAAAGTCTCGTGCTCACCGTCATGGTGAGCACAACACTTTCGCAGAACGGGTAGATATTACACACGAGGATGAATGTGCAATCTCGTTAGCGCTGAACGGTCGACGCGCATGCCGACGCATGCGTGTCTCTGGGGGGTCCGCATCGCCCACAACAGTAGTGACTACTGGGTCTGTTAACAATGGGACACGTCCGGCGCCAATGTGGTACATCACTGATTCTGTACTCTACTGCGCTCCAGCGAGCCCACAGTTAAAGTGTGCCTGGGAAACTGTGGGACCCAGCGACCGCGATATTCTTCGTTGCATGGAGCAGTTGGGCGAATTGTGGGAGCGAGTTCCTCCACTTGGCAGCACTCAGTATAGTATCCCAATGAGAGACCAGCCCCTCCAGGCTGATCTCGAGAATCCAGATCGTTTGTCACTCCAGCAAGGCTTGCTCGGCTCGGCTCACCGAGCACGATTGGACCCCGAAAAATCCATAATACCCTGTCAGGTTTGCAAACCTCGAGGAATTCTCCTGAAATGAGCAGACCATACGATTGTGGTTAGGTGGTTGGTTACATACTTCCCTTCCCATTGGCTATAGTCATTGAAGAGGATAGGGTACGACTGAAAGGGGTAGGGTTTATTGCGACTGTGAGCCTGTTGTTGATCCTGCTCCGATATCCAACGCGTGTTGGCTCGGGGTTTGTGTTCCTCCATGCGCAAGGAACAAGCCGAGCTGACGCTTCGTCGTGGAGCGTGAGTGTGCGTGGTGGAGTATCTCGCCTGGGACTTTGTGTCGGTCTAAACGGCCCCCGCAGCGAAAGGGGGGGGGGAACCAGCGGACACCACCACCACCAGCGCCGACGCCCACCGCCGCCGCCAGCGGAGCGGAGAACCGAACGAAAGCAGCGAGGCCGCCTCCCTTCTCCTCCTTCTCTTCCTCCCTTCCCTCCGTCGCCAACAGAGGAGGGGACCGCCGCCACCGCCCGCTCCAAGCCGGCCGCGCAAAGAGGGGAGCGAACCCACCCACGTGTGGGCGTGGAAAGCACCAACTCTTCCTCTCTCTCTCTCTCTCCGACTCGACCGCCTCGGGTTTTTTGTTTTGTTTTTGTTTTTGTTTCCCTTTTGGTTTGGGCTGTTTTCTTCTCTACCCCCTTCCAACTCGTCCGGCGATTGGGACGCCTGACGACGGCACGGGAGAGCGAGGTGTCGGGATGATGAAGAAGAGCAAGTTCGTGTCGCTGTCGCAGTTCGCGTCCAAGGCCACGGGCGGTGCGTACGGCAGCGGCGCCTCCCACGCGACGGCGAGTCTCCCGCCCAGCAGCAGTGCCGGCGGCATGGGCACGCCCACGGCCGCCCACGCGGCGCCGCACACGCCCGGCGGATCGAGCGAGCGCAAGCGCATGACATGGGCCGACCGCGTGCGCGAGAAGCTGCCGCCGCTCGACGCTAACGAGTACGAGGTGCTCTGGGAGCGCGGCGTGCTGGGCGTGATCTTTTTGGAGAGCGAAAAGGACGGCATCCCGTACGTGTCCAAGGCCACCGAGTCGTGCATCTCGCCGCTCGTGCAACCCGGCGACATCCTCAAGTTTGTCAACGACGTGCGCTCCGAGAAGCACTCGTTCTCCGAGTTTTTCAAGATCCTCGCGACCATGAAGAAGCCCGTGCTGCTGCGGTTCGAGCGGCCCGCGGGCGCGTCGTCCGCGAGCGGCAGCGGCTCGGACCGCGCGCCGTCGCCGGGCGAGGCCGAGATGCTCGACCAACGCTCGACGTCCGCGAATGACATCAGCAGCGGAGGGCGTGGCACCATGATGAAGGACGCCGCCAAGGCGCTGGCCGCCAAAGTGCACCGCTCGAATTCGCTGCCGCAGAGCGAGAAGCCAGCGCCACAGAAGCCCGTCGCGAGAGGCACATTCTGGAGGGCGTCCACCGCGAAGGACCTCCAGCCAGCGCCGCAGACCAGCACACCGGCGCCCAAGCGGCGCGACTTGGCGTCCCCGGTCGCCAAAGCCAAGTACGACGGTGACACCGACACGAGCGACTCACCGAACGAGCCGCTGGACGAGGACGAATTCCGGCTGATCGAAGTGTACTGGGAGACCGGCTCGCTCGGGCTATTTTTCGGCGAGGAGCGAGGCACGGGTTACCCGGTCGTCACGCGCTCGACGCCGGGCGTGAACCCGTCCGTGCATCGCAAAGTGCAGGTCAACGACGTGCTGCTCTCCGCGAACGGTGTGCGGTCGGCGGATTTCACGTTCGAGGCCTTTTTCGCGCGGCTGCAGCAGATGAGCAAACCCGTCAAGCTCGTGTTCCGTCGCAAGTACAGTCCGCCGGGGACGCCCCCCCTGAGAACGCGGAAGACGTCTCTCCCGAAAGAGTCGTTTGCCGTCGAATCGCCCACGGCGACGCGGACATCTCATCTGAAAGCGGCAACGCTGGAGAGCGAACCTGCGGCTTCCACGTCTCGCCCCTCGCGTTTGCCTCCATCTTCAGCACCCGGTGAGATCGAGACGAGAAAGACCATCACCGCCGAGCCTCGGCACGCGCAGAGGAATGGATCCCTCCGACAAGACCCTTCACCGACCACAAAGCCTCGCGCGGCCAGCGTCGAGACGCGGGCATTGATGGACGAATCCGGAAGTCCGTCCAATGGAGTCGCGATGGATCCGCGCAGCAACTCACCCCAGACGCGACCAGATATCGTGTTCTTGGGGAGCCCGAAGAAGAAAACCCGTCCGACGCCGCCGTCCCCACCGATTCAAGTTGCTGTAAACTCGGAGCCGTCCCCGCGGGAGAAGGTCGAACCGTTGCAACCTTCCACGCCCCCACCGTCTGCTAGTTCCCGGGTGCCATCACCGCAGCCTGCACCCGTCGCGAAAGCGTCTAGTCCAACGGAGAAGCGGGTACGGACAGCCTCGGGCAGACAGAGTCTGGTCACAAACCCCATCGTCGCACTGGGGGATGACTTCAACGCAACCCCGAAATCGGATCCACCAGCAAAGGCCATGACTCCACCTGCAGCCGATACAGGCGTGACGTCCACACCCGCAGCCAAGCACGTTGAGGAGACAATCGAGGAGGGTGTCGCCGTTGGAGTACCTGTCGAAAGCACCCAGCTCGCAGCCGAGTTCCGCCCGTCCGCTGTTCTCGCTAATGCTGTGCTCGCCGAGGTTCTGGATGAAGGAGCGACCCAACCGGTGGATGCAGGGTCGATCACGCCGAGCATCCCAATCGAAGTGGGCCTTCCGCTTTCAGATACGAGCGATGAAGCGCATGGCGTGGATGGACCGAGTGACAGTGAGGACACCGATGACTCCACCTCGCAAACAAGTAGCGAGTCTGAATCCGACGAAGGCGAGCCGCTGGATTCGATCGAGCAGGAAGACCCCGATATCTCAGGTGATTTGGACAGCAACGACATCCTCGCTAGTGACCCGAAGACTCGCGGCAGCATCGCGTCTCCGAAGCCCAACAAGGCCGCTCTCAATGCCAGTCTGGCAAAGTACCGGAAGAAGTCCAAGAACTCGCGACCGTTGGTCAAGTTGCCGGCGATCAACGAAGACAATTCCCAGACGGTTCCGCTGACGGCGCCAAACGCTGTGAACACGAGCGTCCAGGTCCGTGGGCGAAGTAAACCGAAGCCCAGCCTAGTTGACACACCCAACAGTTCAACGTATCTGGTCAAGTGGAAAGAAGGTCGAAGTGTGGGCCTCCAACTGCGCGAAGTCCGCATCGGCAAAGGCACCTTCCCCCTCGTGGTCGACGTGTGCAAGGAGCCGTGCTGCGAGTCGCTCAAACACGTGTGTATCGGCGACGTCATCGTGGAGATCAACGGCCGCAACTGCTCCACCATGGGCGTGAAAAAGACGGTCGCTTTTTTGAAAACGAGTTCCAAGACGATGCTGCTGAAGCTTCGACGCGGCCCGGCCTTCCTCAATGAGCGAGTGAGCGCGCTGGCCTAAGAACCGTGTGAGACAGCGAGAGCCGTGTTTGCAGTGATGTCGAGTGCGTACTACAGTTTCGAAGCATCCACCGAACGACCAGGCCCGGACCTATTTAATGTGAGCTAGCGTGAACCGAAGCGACGACCTGTCCCTCTCTGTCAGGGGTGGCGTCAGAGTCCCAAGGCGATAATGATAGAAGCGTACAACGAAATCAGAATTGTTTTCATTTTCTCCTTATTGTCATCTGGTGCTCGACACCGCAGCGGCGTCGGCCCAGCCTTCCAACTGGCGAGGGCGTCGCTTGCGCACGGCCGCCGGCGTCGTATGATTGATTCTATCCATCTCCGCCTCGTTCTTCACGCCACCTCTGCCTCACGCGTCTCGTTCGTTCGCTTGTCCCGTTCCACGGCGGTCGCTCGGTTTACTGGAGCGCGGCAAGACGCTTCTTGATCTTGCCGATGGCCTTGGCCGGGTTGAGGCCCTTCGGGCACGTCTTGGTGCAGTTCATGATCGTGTGGCACTTGTAGAGCTTGAACGAGTCATCTAGCGCACGGAGACGCTCGACGGTCTTGGTGTCGCGCGAGTCCTCGATCCAACGGAACGCCTGCATCAGCACTGTCGCGAACATCCATTTTCCAGTCAGTTTTTCGTCCTTCCCAACACCCTCGAATTCCGGCTCCTATTGACAAAATAACACTCACCGGCAGGGCCGAGGTACTTGTCCGGGTTCCACCAGTAGCTCGGGCACGAGGTGCTGCAGCACGCGCAGAGGATACACTCGTACATGCCATCGAGCTTCTTGCGGTCGTCCTTGCTCTGCAAGTGCTCAACGTCGGCCGGCTTGACCTCGTCCGACTGGAGCCACGGCTCGATCGACTTGTACTGGTCGTAAAAGTTCTGGAGGTCCGGCACGAGGTCGCGCACGACGTACATGTGCGGAAGCGGATAGATCTTGGTCACGTCCTTGTTCTTCTTGATCGGGCTCAGACACGCGAGCGTGTTGCCGCCGTCAATGTTCATGGCGCACGAGCCGCAGATGCCCTCGCGGCACGAGCGGCGCAGCGTCAGCGTCGGGTCCTGCTCGTTCTTGATCTTCAGGAGCGCGTCCAGCACCATCGGTCCACAACTACCAATCCAATGCGCATTCAGAGTCAGTCAGCCACCACCGCACAAAGCGCTGTATAGCCAAGGAGAGGGGGCACGTACTCATCAAGATCGACTGGGTAGGTGACCTCGTAAGGCTTGCCCTTGCTCTCCGGGTCCCAGCGGTAGATCTTGAAGTACTTGATGTTCTGTGCATCCCGCAGCAAGCAATACGCGTATGCAAAGTGAGTTTTCTCGACGAGGAGAGCTTGCCCCCGCGCGCTTTCACCGCAGGCGCAAAGAGCGAGAGCGCGCGCACCTTCGGCTTGCTCGTCTTAAGCTTGAGGTCGCCAGCGGCCGCCGTGGCGAGCGCGCGCGCGCCGGCGTTGGCCGCCATCTTCTGCATCGGCTTGGCGATCGACAGCATGGTTGTTAGACTCGCGAGGGGTTTCTCGTTTAGACTTGGACGGTGGTGTGCGAATGAGCGGACCACCACACAGGGGAACACGACCGTCTATCGTCAGCGGCCCGCACGAGCGGTGCGGGGTTTTGGAGGTGCAAGTGGGACGTCCCAGTAGGGCGTTCCACACGGCATTCTGGGTTAGTGGTTCGCTCAGAACTGGCCCATTCCACGTGGCCCACACCAGAAATAAGCCTCCCAGCTTCAATGAGGACGAAAAGAACCCCCATCGTCAGCGAGGCTGCGTCACTTCGTTTGGCAGGCGAAAACCGGTATCACTCCGGTATCGGTTTGCTCAAAACGGGAATGTCACTGCCAAGCGGGAGTCAGAGTGACCTGAGTGCCACGTTGATGGTTTGCTGGATCTGCTCGATATAGATGGCGATGGCGGGCACAGCCGTCCGCCGCTCGACGACGTTCAAGCAGTTCTTACTGCGCGTGCATCCGGACCACTTCCGCGCCATCCCGAAGGTGTGCAGCCTACCGTCTAGCCTGTCAACTCGTGGAAGTCGCAGTAAATGACGGTTCCTGTGGCTGGAATTATGGTTCATTGTTCAGGTCCACGATGAGAACTTGCAGTCGATTCAGCTTTTGAACCAGTACATGGACGAGCAGCGAGCGCTAGCGTCCAGCTACTACAGCGGCGATCCAAGGAAACGCGTGTTTTTCAGCGCGTACGTTCCAGCGGCGGCGCCTGCGGGCGACGACGAGCAGCGCACGTTAAGGCGGTTCCGGCTCGACCTCGCGTCCAACATTGAGGACAATATGGAGCGTATCCTGCGCGAATGCGGCGTGGAAATCCCCCGCACGGAGCCAGAAAGCGAGGCATGTGGACCTTCTTCATCGTCGTCATCGTCGCTAGCTTCTCGGGATCGAAGCACGTGGGACTTCGACAGCGACCAGTATCGTTCGTCTACCTCGGACTCGTCGACGACTGGCGGGGGCATGGACTACGGCTTCAACGAGCACTTCGCGCAGTACATGCACACCCGCCGCAGCAAGCGGTCGATTCGCACCATCCACGAGTTCTTCACGTACATGGGCGAGCTGGAGATCCAGCAAAAGCAGCAGCAGATCCGCCATGCGTGGGAATCCATCCAGTCGGTCAAGCGCACGCTCGTGCGCGAGTTCAGTCTCCACGAAGTCGTCACGTCCTGCGGGTGGGCGTCCGTGCCGCTCAATGCGACGCTCATGAGCCTGCTCAAGACGCTGCGCAAGCTGAGCGTCTCCGATGGACGGCACGCGGCATTCCTGCGCGGCGTGCGCTTGGACATGCGTGCGGACGCGTCGGAGATCGACTTATTCAACGAGTACACAGTCGTCCTAAACGTCGCCGATGTGCCGCTGCAATGGGTGGAAGTCCTCGAGAAGGTGGACGACGAGATGCTGCGGTACATCGACGCCGCGCACACGAGTCTCCAGCAGCTGCAGCACGCCGCCGAGCAGGCCATCGGTGGCGGCGTCTCGATTCTTCGCGGACGCACGTGCTCAGCGATCGCCTACCGCGGCTTCCTGCAGGACATGGCGTCCACGGCGCCGGCGTTCGCCGACGATCCGATGCGGGTGGACAGCCACCGAAGCCACATCATCGAGAAGGTGACAGTCGTCGTCGAAGACTCGGTGCGCGACTGCGAGATACTGGACGACGGTCGAGTGCGCGCACCGAGCTGCACGTCCGCGGCCCACGTGCTCGACTTCCTTGACCTGCATCGCCCCGAGATCCGTGACCAAGTGGCCGAGTTCGAGGTTCAGCGAGACGAGTTCGAGCTCGTGTCCAAGCAGTGCATCGCGTCATTGGGGCTCGCGTCGCTCACGTACGCCGAAGGACTGAAGCTGCTTCAAGTGAACCGCGCGTGCAGCAAGCTGTTGGCGTTCGCGACGACCGACAATGGCACCACAGCGGCTCCTGCCACAACGGAGCTGCTCGCAGCGTCGCGAGGCAGAGATCTCCGCTTCGACCGATTCTTCGGGCTCGCGCAAGATGGCGTGTTCACGCTATCGCTGGATCTGTAGAGGAAATGAGAAGTTGGAAAAACACCATGAGTGTGGAAAAATGCCCAATGTACTACGAAAGTTAATGTAAACAACTGCTGCTGCAAAAGAGAATGCGGCCCATGGACGCGTCGGCGCTGCGGCTCCACACAGCATAGGCAATGGACCGCCTCCATCGAGAGACGACCGTTGCTCCCACTGCGCTCGGCTCAGTGACGGCGCGCGACGGAAACGCATTTACAACTTGTCGTAGAAACGGTCAAGCGGCGGCACCTCCGGCGTGAGACCCTTGCGGACACGCACGTCGTTGACGAGCTTGCCGGCCATCGAGGTGACCTCGGTGGGGTCACCGTTGACGACCTGGTAGTGGTCGAACACGCACTGCGGGAAGGCCTTACCGGCCGTCGCCTCACGGAGAGCGGCGGTGAAACCGAACGACTCGTTCACAGGCAGGTACGCCTTGAGCTGCATCATCGGGGTACCCGGGCGCTGCTCCTCGGCGAACACGTGGCCACGACGGCGCGTGAGCACGCCGTAGCAGCCGCCAACGGCGTCCTGCGGCACCTGGATGTCCGCCAGGAAGACCGGCTCCATGAGCGCCGGCGACGACGTGAGCTGGCACGCGTACACGACACGACGCGTGGTCGGCATGATCTGGCCCATACCACGGTGGATGGCATCGGCGTGGAGCACGACATCGAGAAGGTTGACACGGAAACCACGGACACCCTCTTCGCAGAGGACACCGTCCTTGGTGGCCCACTGGAAACCACCGACGACCGACTCCTTGATCTCACCGAGGTACGACACACCCTTGGTGGCATCGACGAAGATGTTCGGGCCAGTGCCGTCCGGGCCGTAGCACCAGATCTTACGGGCGTCCGTCACGTCCCAGCCGTGGTTGTCGGCAAGGTAACGCGCACGAAGCTTGACATCGTGACGGGCCTCCACCTCCTGCTTGCCCTCATCAATCTCCTGCGTGAGGTCATCGCCAAGCGGGAGACCGACACAGAAGAGACGGTTGTGCTTGTTCGGCGACTTCGACAGACACGTCTTCGACGACTCGGCCGTGACGGTCTCACGGTACGAGACGACCGGGGTCGAGATCTTGACCTCCGTGCCCATGAACTCCTCCTGGAGATCCTTCAAGCAAATCTCCAAGTGGAGCTCGCCGGCACCGGCGATAATGTGCTCACCCGACTCCTCGGTGTAGCAGAGCACCATCGGGTCCGACTTGGCGAGACGCTTCATGCCCTCGACAAGCTTCGGGAGATCGGCGGCCGTCTTCGGCTCCACGGCGACACGCACGACAGGCGAGACCGAGAACTTCATGGTACGGATCGTGTGGCCAGTCTCCGAGGTCGTGAGCGTACCCGACTTGAGCAGGTACTGGTCGACACCGACGAGGGCACACGTGTTACCGGCCGGGATATCCGGAGTCTGCTCGACGTAACGACCCATCATGATGACCGTACGCTGGATGTTCTTGACCCAGAGATCCGTCTTCTTGCCCGGAACGTAGTTCGGGCCGAGCATGCGCACCTTCTGGCCAGTAGCGACCTTACCGGCAAACACACGGCCGAAGGCGTAGAAACGGCCCTTGTCCGAGGTCGGCACCATCTTCGACACGTACATGACGAGCGGACCGTTGACGTCACACTTACGGATGGCGTTGGCGCACTCGTCGTCCATCGGACCGTCGTAGAGGGTCTCGACACGGTACTTCTGGGCCGTGATGGGCGACGGGAGGTGCACGACAATCATCTCCAGGATGGCGTCGGCGGCCGGCAGCCAGCGCTGCATGACACGCTTGAGGAGCGGCTTGCCCGTGAGCTCCTTCTCGTCCGTCTTGAGCTCGACGCCGACGGCCTTCATCATCTTCTCGTACTTCTGCTTCTTGTCGTTCATGATCGCGTCGAACATCTTGACGATCGGGTCCATGATGAACTGGCAGAAGGCGCGCTTGAGCGTGCCGGCGGCGTTGTTCTTCGTCGTCCACTTCTTGTTGTCGGCGTCGAAGTACCAGTCGCCCCAGAGCTTCTGCATCATCTTCGACTCCTCAATGCCGAACTTCTGCGAGTAAAGCACGGCAAACTTCTTGAGCGTGAAGCCCCACTGGTGGAGACCCGAGCCGAACGCGACCGTACCCTTGTCCGGGTACACCTGGCAGTCACCGAGACGCTCGTCGTTGTAGGTGGCGATGATGACGTTGACCGACTCAATGGCACGCGCGAACGACTGGTAGCACTCCTCCGGCTCGAGCTGGAGCTCGAGGAGGGCACGGTCGACCTTGTTGACCATGAGCACCGGCTTGACACGCTCGCTGATGGCCTGGCGCAGCACCGTCTCGGTCTGCACGCACACACCTTCGATACAGTCGATCACGACGAGGGCGCCGTCCGTGACACGGAGCGCGGCCGTCACCTCCGACGAGAAGTCAACGTGACCGGGCGAGTCGATGAGGTTGATCAGGTACGAGTTGGCGTTGATCGTGACCTCGGTGGCGGCCGCGGCGGCCTTCTCCTCCTCCGTCTCCTTGGCGACTGCCGACGAGTTCTCGAGGTCCGACTTGTCCATGGCGTACTCAAAGAACATCGAGATACCGGTCGACTTGATGGTCACACCGCGCTCCTGCTCGTCGGCACGCGTGTCCGTGAAACGGGCCTCACCGGCGTGCTTGGCCGAGATAATACCGGCCTTGGACACGAGCGAGTCCGTGAGCGTCGACTTGCCGTGGTCGACGTGGGCGATCACCGAGATGTTACGAATGTTCTTCGTGTAGTCCATGATCTCACGCATCTGGTCGGTCGTGAAGTTCACCTATTCTCACCATCACCACCATGATCACCACCAAAGCAGCATCGTTCCAAGTTAGCCGTGGAGTGAACCCATGTCGCAGAAGAAGCGGCACCATGTTGGCTGGACGCACCATGGTTGCTGGATCGTTTTCTTTTCGCGGACGCGAAGACGAGGGAGATACTTCAACCGAGCGACGAGCTTTTGGGTTCTTCTGTGCGGATGCCGAGCTTGCGCTTGTATCCCAAGAAAAAACGAAGAATGTGTGGTCTTGAAGGTCAAGCAGCAGCGGAACGGGTGGGTGGCCGGCCCGTGGAAGCGCAGCGCGGAGCCACGGGGTGAAAAACCCCACCGATCCCCAAGCCAAACGAGTGGACCTGAAGCCGAGAGCTCCACAGACAAAAGGATCGCGCCGCGCGGCTATACAAACGCCAAGTGGGGACGCGAGGTTCAAGGCTTTCTATGGACGAGGTTTTTTCACGGGTTGTTTCTGTCCTGCTGCGAAGAGGGAGGATGGGAGCAGGGAAGGGGTCGGGGTTTGTTTCTTGCAAGCTGACACGAGACCAGAACACCCGGGTTTAGGAGGAACTTTTACCACCATGAGACCTGTTTTTTTCGAATGGTTGGTTCGACAAAAATGCTCCGGCACGACTGGGGGGTAAAATCGGGACACAAAAATTAGTCACGGTAGAAACACTTTAAAGTGGTTTGAACTCCAAAGATTCTTTTCTTAGGTGACAGAACTGTACCATACATCGGCGGCAGGAGAACGCGTGTCGTAACAACCGGAGGGCTCATGAAAGTGAGGCTGCGAAAGACTCCATGGGCACGCAGGGCGCTCGTCTGTGCCAAGACACAGTCGTGCAAATGCACGCCACAGCAGATAAACGCGTTAACGCGCATGCTCAGAATCGCTGCCGCACGAGGTCATCTGCAATTACCGCGGTGATCTGCTCGAGTGGTGGGACCTTCACTGTCGAATTTTTGGCGACCATCACCAACAAGATGCGGAATTCGCGCCCGAGCGCCGCAAATAAAAGGCTGAGAACGGTCTGGACGGTAGGGTACGCGAGACTGAGCATGGGCGAGAGAAATATCGGCTTAGATAGGTTGCATAGATTCTAGTTTATGGTTCCTTTCGCAACAGCATTGGTCGCTTGCAGTCAGCGGCCCCTTCAATCTCTGCAAAGATTCGACGGCGTAAAAAAAAATGGACCGGCAGCATGCAGGTCCAATCTTCAACACTGCCGTTGTGCGAGCGACGCAAGACTGACCGACGACGGGATAAGACTCGTTGACCGCATGACTTCCAGTAGACCGAGCGACGGCTAGCCGACGGAGACGCTTACATCTGGTAGGCGCTCTGCTGCTTGCACTGGTTGAACTGGTCCAAGTAGAACTGGCACGAGCTAATGTCGTTCTTGTTGGCGTTGAGGCAGTCGAAGAACGACTTCTGGTTGTTGGCGCACATGTCCTGGGCTGGCGCCTGCTGCTCGTACGCGGCAGGCGCGGCGGACTCCTGCGCGGGCGCGTCCGAGCCGCCGAAGGAGTTGGCGACGGCACCGACAGCGCGGTGGGCGATGGCGCTACCCGTGCCGAAGGCCATACCCTGGGCGACAGTGCCCATGAGGCCGCCCATCATACCGCCGCCGCTGCTCTGCATAGGCGCCGCCGGAGGAGGCGCGGCCTGGGTCTTGGCCGGAGGAGGAGCCTGGCGAGCTGGCGCAGGACGGGCTGGGGCGGGGCGCGCTGGGGCAGGCGCGGCGCGGCGAGGGCTCGAGTTACGGGAGCGGGCCATGATGAATGCTGTGTTGAGTTTGCTGGATCGGTTGAGTTGGCGAGTGAAGCTGAGCGTCGCGCGACCAAAAATGGGAGATTCTGGTGGTGTGCAATTCAATTTTGAATCGCGTCACGACCCAGACCCTGCCTTCTCGAATAGACCACGGATACCCGAATCTTGCATCACGCGACAGCGCTGCGGAGCCCGTTTTTGGAGAGATGCGGAGGCTATCGGCCCATGGTGTGGAGAGGCAATTGCGCGCACACGTGGACTCTGTTGGGTGGAACTACTGTATTCCCCAAGAAGCATTGTCCCACGCCATCATAAGATCGCCGACAACACAAGGAGACCCCACAAGTGAACCGGCATCGGGATCTCTCTCGTCGCACGTCATGGGCCGATGTGTACGGGTATCACTATCACGTCTTATCTGGGCCGGGTTGGGGCACCAACCCGACCCGTTTACAGCGCGAAAGCATAATCATACATCCATTCTTCGTTTCATAGTGATTGTCCCTTTTGCACTTCAAGGCGAGCCAAGCGACCGCTGACCTCGTCGAGACGCTTCTCGACGTGGTCGAAGCGTGCCACCATGAGCGTTTGCAGTGCCTCCATGCGGCTGAGGATGGTCGCGAGATTTGCCGCATCGCTGGTTGTTGGAGGAGCGACCGGTTCCGCTTTAGACGGAATGGTGGCAACGACGGGATCCTCCTGCTTGGCCGGGCGGCGGCGCCGCGGCACCTTGAACTTGCTGAGCTGGATGCGCTGCGGGCCACTGCTCGCGTGGAAAAACATGCGCTTGACCTTTTCAGTTGACGCGACTTGCACGAATGGGCTGGTGACTGCTAGGCGAAGGCCTCGACAGCCGTGGTCGTCTGGAAGCTCCTGCAAGTGCACCGATTGTTGCAGCATGTTAGCGAATACGCCTGAGTATTGCCAAACACGCTAGCGAAATGATATCACGCACGAGTTCCCCGGAGACGCTGGCCGCCCAACCTGACTTGAGCGAATGGTCAAGGTGGATTGCGACAATACGGTTCGAGATCGTGCTGCCGACGACAATGCGTAGTGACTGACGGACACGAGCAGATGATCAATCTCTCACCCCTCCATAAGACAATTGTAGTCACCACTCACCTCCACATCAATTGTATCTGGAATGGAGAGCTGATTCAACGGGATCTGTGTGGATAGTTGCCATTTGCCTTCCATGCTTCTCGACACGAGCGTCAAGTGCGACGTGAGCTTCTGCGAAGGGCTTGTCGTCGTTGTCCGGATCTAAATAGTGAGAGACCTTGTAGTTAGAGGCGTATGTGGGAAGTCGGGTCGTCGGTCTACGTACGTCTGGCTTGTCGAGGATGTTGAGAAGAGACGATTTGGATGTTGCTGTGATTCGAAGGGATGTCAGATCGATGACTCCACTTGGAACACACGCTGTCGCCGCGGATGGGGCGACCGATGGCTTCATCAAATCTTCTTTCAGCGGTGAGCTATTGTTCTTCACATCCTCGAGCACAAGCGGTGCGTCACTGACGATGACGCACAACGACGATGAGAGCAGTGAAATCGCAGATATCGATCCCATCCTGACGTGTTTGGTGAGAAGAGGTGTTGTCGTCACCGAATCCAACCGGTATGAAGAAACACTCGGAGTCGACTTGCTCAGTCCCGTGATTGTCGGCCACGAGTAGAAGTCGACCAGCTTTTCACTAGACCTGTGCGCAACCAGCTTCAGCATCAGTTCCAACCAGGTCTGATAGGCAGCTCTCGAGGTTCTTCATCACGCCACGTACCTCGCCAGCATAGTCCCGCATGGGCTCCAAGCGAAGGTTTTCGTCTTGTTGCGACTGCATGCCTCATGGTTTACTTCCAAAGCGGACACGAGAAGGTGGCCGTCAGCGGTGACTTGAATCAAATCCATGGAGACGTCATTCCACACGAGAAGAACGTCTTCCATGGAGTTCCAGCAGACACCGCGGATGCGATTCTTGCTGTGCGATCCAAGCAGCTTCGCCTGCAGCGTCCTATGAGTTATCATCATGTGAGAACCTACTTCACCGCCACGATGATTTGTCAACTATACGTACTCGCTTGCTTCGACTCTCCACACTTCGACTCGACCGACCGTGGCCACCGCCACATAGTGCGCCTTATTGGCCACTGCAGGCGCGCCATTCGACCACGAAACGTAGCGGAACACGTCCGGTTGCGCGCCGTCCACCTTCAAGTCGCACATATGTGAGAATCCATTCGATGACATGCGGCACCCAGGATAGCACGTACAATAACGCCCGTATCTGGATGCAACATCACTTCATCCGTCACGACCTCAAGCACTTCGTCGCTCGCAGACACGGCGCCGCCGTCACTTCCTGCGTACCGCACGAGCACGACGCTCGCATCTTTGGGCAGCGCCGCCATGCCGAGCCGCGCATTGTACGCTACACACACAGGCAAGCACCAGTGTGAGCACCCACCCACCCAGAAGGCCACAACCCGTCACCTCTTCCCTACCGTGGCGAAGCAGATCCAGCTTGTTCCCCGCGGGGATCGACGTCTCCGCCCACTCGGTCGGCCCGTCGACCAGCATCTTTCCTCGTTTTTCCGTCGTTGGTCGTGTGGGCGGCCTTCTTGATGGCCATGGTGCTCTTCTAAAACCGATTTGTTCGATAACTGAATTCAGTCGTGTTGCTAACCGAAGTGTCTGCTCTTCGAAAAAGAACATCTTCCCATCCGCCCCATCTTCATCTTCAAAATGGCGTTGTTCGAGAGGCCCATCTCGCTTGCGGTTGCGCACCTCTCTGCGCGGCCTTGAACACGCCAAAGACGAAGTGGGAAGAGTGGGCGGCGCCCGACCTCCAACGACTGGCGGATGGGCCCGCCGGTCACGAGAGTGGTCAGCACGAGAAAGAATCTGATCAGACGCGCAACTGGACCGTTAACCAGCGGCGCCGCGTGTTCACACATCCCATGGATCCACTGGCGGCGGCGCGGCGCAGTTCTCGACTTCGCCGCTACCACGACGACACCATTTGCCATGGCAGACGCACCGCCGCACAGCATCAGCACCAGCAGCGACGGCGACGGCGACGGCGAACCTTCCTTCGCGCCGCTGGTGACGCCACGCGGCCGAGGCTCCGCCGCGTCGGCTCCGCGCGCGCCCAATGGCGTCTTCTCGACGCTGGCGTCGCTGCTCGGTCTCCAGTTGGAGGACACTTTTTTCTGCCAGATCTGCTACGACCACGTCGTGGTCTCGCAGAGCTACGCGCTCAGTGCGTGCGGCCACCGGTTCTGCGCGACGTGTCTGCAGAGCTACTTGGCGTTCAACATCCAAGAGGGAGAGACGCAGCTCAAGTGCTTTTTCCAGGAGACCGCGCAAGGCGACGACTCCAAAGCCTGTCTCACGCCGATCCCCGACGAGGAAGTGAAGGCCGTGGTCGACGCCGCGACGTGGGTCAAGTTCACGCGGTTCCAGTTCAACAAGCAGCACTCGAACGCGCGCGCGTGTCCGTACTGCGACCACGACCAGCTCTGTGACGCGTCGGCGGACTGCACGTGCGAGTCGTGCGGCCGCATGTTCTGCTTTGTGCACAGCAACGCCCACCCGGGCGTGTCGTGCGCGGCGTACACGAAGCGGACGCGCAAGGGCGAGAAGCAGAACCTCGCGGCGATCAACCGGCTCTGCAAGCCGTGTCCCGGGTGCGGCCAGTTTGTCGAGAAGGAAGGCGGCTGCAACCAGCTCAAATGTTGGGCGTGCAAGACGAGCTTTTGCTGGATCTGCCGCGAAGTTATCGACGACTCGACGTTCCCTGTGCACTACCAGTGGTGGAACGTCGGCGGCTGCGCCGGCAGCCAAATGCTGGAACCGACCGAGATGGGCAAATGGGATCGCGCGCTCACGCAGTTCTTCCAGGGCCTCTTCTTCCTCATCATCGGTCCGCCGGCGTTCCTACTGGCCGTCGTGGTGAGCTTCTTGGGTTGCTGCTGCTACCCGTGCACTAAGCTGTACAACGTGAGCTACCGCCAGGCGTTCATGTCATGCGTGTGCGTGTGCGGGTACATCGTGCTCATGCCGATCTGGCTGCCCGGCGTGATCCTCTTCCTGCCGTGCTTGGGGATCGCCTTCTGCGCGAGTCCGCACTCGCTCAGGGGCTTGGTGTTTGACTCGACGAGAGCCACGCGCTCGCCGAGCGCGGCGACCGAGTCGGCGGATATCCCACCAAGAAACACAAGTACCGGAAGCAGCAGCAACGAGCTACCGCCGCACGCCGAGTCGTCCCCAGTATGAGATGACAGGGAACCACTGCATGGGTACTGTATTCTGTCGAGTTGGTTGCCTCGAGCGTGTACTTGTAGTATTCTTCGTGACCTGGAGAGTGTAGTCGCTGCAGAGCGTGTCCAGTATTGGTAGTTGCGGCGAAACAAGAAGCAACAGGTATCAAGTCAGGCAACCGCACGGCGATGGAAATGCTGGTTGGGAATATCAGTGTTATGTTGATTTGGGAATCCCTCTTTCTACCATCACATTTCACTCCAGCAATCAGCGGTGGGCTGCTACGGTTGCACTACTACTACTAGTACATCGATTCGGACAACTCCGCACTGTCTTACAACCTTACGCCGCGTCCGCTCCCGTGGTCGCGCCACCTCCCGCTGCCTTGTCCTCGCCATCGGCGGCTTCGAGATCGTCCATGACCTTGATAACGGCCACGGGGATGAGGCAGCACGCAAAGCACGAGATGAGCATGTTGATCGGGATCATGATGATGCACGAAAGGAGCCTGTAGACCGCGTAGAGCAGACCGCCGGCGATGATGAATACCAAGCTGATGGCGGCGCCGACCTGCACGATCGCGAGCAGCAGCCGGATCTTGAACAGCGAGAAAAAGTTTCGCCTGAACCCAGACAACAGCCACGAGAACGGCGTCGTGAGAATGGCGATGACGAGCGCGAACGGGAAGCTCAGCGCGCCGACAAAGAGCAGGTAGTAGCGGATGTAGAACGGGAGCAGCACGTCGTCGTCGTCGCCGCCGTCGGAGCTCTTCGCGTCCGGCGAGCGAAGGCCGAGCGCCTGCATCATGAATGCCATGGGGTCCATCTCCTCGGGGTTTTGGTGCGCTTGCACGAGCGCCTTCACGGACGACGACTGGCGCAGCGACGCACGCGTCGAGTCGGCAGTCTCGCCCTCCGCCGTGGGGATCGCGCCGTAACTGGAGGCCTTCGAGTGGAACTTCATCATGGTTGGTCGGTTGGTGTGGGGTCGAATTGTCGAATGGCCTGCGGCTCGAGCGTGCGGCGATCGCACCGCTCGCCATCTCGCGATCTCCTACCGGATACCCATCTACAGTACTATGTAGCGCAGCTGCGGGTGGAGGCTGGGCTCGCGTATCGCTCGGAAGTGAGGTCCAGCCAGCTGCGTGCGTTGACTTTACAGTATAGTGAGAGCTATCCGAAGTCGATCCCCCACGCGACGGAGAAAATCTCACATTGGCTGCAAGGATGAACTCAATGTCAGCAAGGACTCTGCAGCACTTTCCTCGCCATGGGTTGGCGGTCTCACCGGTAATACTGTACGGTAAGTACTGATCAATCATACAGGTTCTGCCCTGTTTCATTACCGTGTGTACTGTACCCATTTCACATGGCTTCACTCCCTCCACCAAGAGCTGCGACCGCCGGCGGTCGTTGCTCCGAGGCGCATTCACAGGCTTTCACGTGGGGACCCCACCAGATATTGTGTTTTGCGTGGGTCCTACCGTAGGACCCACACAATCCAATATATCTGCGCGCCAGCAATGCTCAACTGTGGTGGTACACCCCTGGTTGTACCACCAGAGCGTACTAAAAATATATAAAGGGGAAATTGCAAAAGGTGACTCAAATGAGACCAGGGAGAACAAAAGTATCATAAGTCGTTTTTTGAGGTTATGAGAAAAACGCCTTCAAAGTCGGAGCTTCTCTGCGCCACGAAAAACACAACTTGTGGAAAACGCGAAAAAAACCGAAACCCCCCAGCCAACGCCTAATGAGCAGCGACGAGCAGCAGAGTGGGAGCGATAGCGAGTGGGAGGACGAAGTGGCGGAGCATCTCCGCGATGTCGAATTCGGAGCGATTCACAAGTATCCTAACCAGTCTGAGTCTCTCCGCCGCCATTGCACCTGACAAGGACGAGGGACGCGAGCAGTTCGCGTATTATGCACCCGTTATCGGTCGAGTGTGCAAGAGTGCGTTTGAAAAGGTCTACAACATCTCCCACCGGACGCTCACCCTGTACCGAAAGCGTGCGTCCACGAACGCCATTTACCACAAGCCGCACGGTAACGTTGGTAACAAGCACGCCGTGCGTATTGACGAGG
>JAADVV010000089.1:0-28627 GCA_023335905.1 Pythium pyrilobum | reverse complement strand
GTAGTGACATCAAGAATCGCGATATCTGATTCTGTTCGAACTTGTCTGGACTTGTCTGAACGACCATCAACTCGTTTGGACAGACCAAATTCGGTTTTTTTACCAACCCTGTCAAGAAGGGTTGCCGAGCTGTGAGTTGGCGCTGGTGTGGATGAGATGTTACGCGGGGGCCTCTCCACTCCTGATCACGGACACCTCCTTTCTGGTCCCTGAACAGGCAGCGGTGTCCTGTGAATCATCGCGACTCACTCGGGTTTGAAGTCATGAATCATCGAAACTCACCGGACCTGGATGCGCAAAGTTGGCAGAGTGGATTTACTGGAGCCGCAAACCTGAAATTTTTCTAATTTTTGCGGCAAATCTGCACCAGAGATCCACCAGAGAATCTGCTTGGCGTTGTCCACATATCCACGCAACTGGGATCACTGTGGTGTGCAATGCACACCATCTCTCCGAATCCAGTTTTGGGCACTCTCCGCCACCACCATTCGAGAAAAAATTGTTGTCACGCTGGAGGGATAGGGCAGCGGGCCTTGGCTTCCTCGTTTCCTTTCTGGAATATATTCGATGATGCAGTTTCCAGGTGGAAGGACGGACGAAGTGGAACCATAAAGTGTCACAGTGCAATCATATATCCAGGAAGTGGGCGTGGTCACCTTTTGTCACTCGGTTCATAGCGCGGACGACAAACCGATTCAGCTTGGGTTCGCCGTGAAATATCACGCTGTTTGTATGGAGCCGGGTTCTTCTCGACTCGCAAACAAGAGCAGTCCCGACGCCTGGACCCACAATCCAAGAAGTCCAGCGAGCGACGAGACGCTGCAGAGTTAGCTAGCTATCTCACTGGTGATCTGGGTGTTGGTGCGCCACCACCTGCTCCCATCGCCAACAAGGCAAAAGCCCCAACAAGTCTTGGGCACCAACAACTCCATTTCGCAGGGAGAGAGACTCTGCTATCCACACACCACAATGGTGCGCACTGCGGAGACGCTCGTGCGCGACGAGGACGCCGTGCTGGGCGTCGCCGTGAGCACGCGCAACTACCGCGCGCTGCTCGCGCAGTCGGTCATGTCTACCGCGGTGGACGCGCCGAAATCGGCCAACAACTACGCGCAGGAGGACGGATTCAACGATAACACAGTCATCGGACTCCCGGTCGCGACGCGCAACTACGCGGCGATGCTCCAGAACCCAGGGGGCGAGGCGTGGCACGAACGGAGAGGATCGCGGTCCCCACCGTCCATGGGCATCGCGGTCGACTCGGGCAATTTGCGGGCGGCATCGAACCAGCGAGACGACGCGATTGCTGAGGACCAGGAAGCCGTGCTCGGCCTGCCCATCAGCACGGGCAACTACATGGCGATGTACCGCAACGACGGGCAGATGAAGGTGCGCCAGCGCGGGTACAGCGATCTCGCGGGTCCGACGAGTGATCGCCAGTCGCTCAGCGGGCGCCGATCCACACCCGATTATGGCATGACAGCACAAAGCAACAGCAGCGCGTCGACGGGCAAGCAGCCCGAGTCGTGCTTCGACACACGGAGGACGTCGGGCGCCATCGTCCCCCACAAAGGCTGGCTGTACATCCAGAGTCCGACGATGAAGGCGTGGAAGCGGTACTACGCCGTGCTCTCAGGGCTGGACTTCCGGTACAGCTCGGAGCCGGGCCGTGCGTCCAAGGGATTCGGCATGGTCCAATCGGTGGCCCGCTGGGAAGGCAAGCCGTGTGGGCTCAAGTTTGTGTACAGCTCCGGATCAGAGGTCCAGGCGTACTGCGTGACGGAGCAGGACCGAGACGAGTGGATCGCCATGGTCACGAAGGCGCTCGAGCGGCTCCAGAACTCGACAGGCCACTCCAAGACGTCGTACACGCTCGCAGCCGAGCAGCACGAGGGCTACCTGTACAAGCAGGACAAGTCCAAGAAGTGGGTGCTCAACTTCTTTACGCTGCGCAACGACGGGTACATGCAGTGCCGAGACGACGCCACCAGCCCGGTGGATCCACGCGGTTCCGGGTACGTTCGCTCGGTTGCGTTCGCCGACGTGCACGCCAACGCTCTCGCCATCCAGCTCGAGTCGGGCGAGTCGGTGTTTGTGTACACGGAGACGTACGACGACCGCATGCTCTGGTACGCTGCGATCTCGGCGGCGGCGACCAAGAACGGGAAGGCGCCGCACTCGGCTCGCCTCGTCAAGTCGAGCTACGTGCAGACCGCGCTACCAAACCACTCGGGGTGGCTGTACAAGCAAATGGGGCTCTTCAAGTCGTGGAAGCGCGTCTATTGTACGTTGCACGGCCTCGAGTTTGGGTTCTCGAAGGACGTGAACTCGCC
This sequence comes from Pythium pyrilobum, assembly GCA_023335905.1. Taxonomy (NCBI): domain Eukaryota; phylum Oomycota; class Peronosporomycetes; order Pythiales; family Pythiaceae; genus Pythium; species Pythium pyrilobum. The sequence continues at coordinate 26,294 of JAADVV010000089.1, read as the reverse complement.
GATCGAAGAGTGCGGCAAGATCAATGCCATTAAGGACTGGGACGGCAAGCAGCACGGCCTCGAGGTCCGGTTCGCGAGTGGCGGCGTGTGGCGCATGCACGCCGAATCGTACGAGACGGCCAAACACTGGCGCAACGTCATCGCCGAGGTGTGTCGGCACTCGGACCGGTTCAACATCAAGGGGTACCTGACCAGTCGGCGGCGCAAGAAGATGCGACCCGTGTTTGGCGGCTGGCTCACCGAGCACAAGAACAGCTCTCGCGTACGGCGGTTTTTCGTCATGGACGGCAACATGCTGGGCGTCGCCGACGACGTGGACAATCTTCTGCAACCCATCGGAAGCGTTGTGGACATCGGTGCGACGAGAGACACGGCCAACGGCATGCTCATCGTATTCGCTGATGGCACGCGGCTGAAGGTGTCGGGCGACTCGGTGGAGTCGGCCAAGGCCTGGTACGACTGCCTGTCGGCGACGCTGTGAGTACACAAAGAAGGCTATCGTGATAGGAGTTATGTATTATTGTGGGCGGCCAACCTATGTAAGCAATGAGAAAGCGTATCGTAAGCGTATCGTCTCCGCCTCAAATCGCCCATTGCCTCGAGCCGTTCGTTACTTGCGTAGAGACTTCACGGGTAGGCTGCGCAGCGCATCCAACGTGATCTTGATGGCGTCCTTGGGCGGCAGGTCGTTGTCCTCCAGCACCACCATGCCCACGCGCGTCAAGACTTCGATGAACTCGGCGAAGACTAACTCCTGGTCGTCAACGGTGCGCAGGCCTCGCATCCCCCCGAAGCTCTGCTCCACCGCCTGACACATTGAGGCAAGGCAACTCCATCACTCCAACACGCCCAACGCGGCATCCCACACACGCACAGAGCCTACCTGATTGAAGATGTCGTCGTGCGACTTGGTGTCGCCCACGCAGAACACCCCGCAGTCGTAGAGCATGCTCTTGAGCCCAGCCCCGTTCAAGAGCTGCGGCCACCCAGCAGAACCAGCGCCGTCTTTCTTGGCGGCCTTCTCGCCATGCTGTTGCGCGTACCGAGCGTACAGCTTGAGCAGCTTGGGCTTCACCTCCTGGATCTGTGCGACTATTTTCTAGTGTACAAGAGAGAAACACTCAGTTCGCAACCAGCAAAATCGCCACCGCCAGGTTCGTACGTCGTGGTGCGTGTGGTCGCGGAAGGGCCCGGACGTGAGTCGAGACACGGTCGGCAGCACGCGTTCGCACAGTCTTTTCTCCAGCGAGTCCTTCGTGGATCCGCTCGTGGCTTCACGCGGACTGAGCAGCACCGCCCGCAGCAGCGCGTGGACGAAGCCCACACGAGCGAGTGTGTCGCGCTCAAAGAGCGACTGGAACGCGTCGTTGCGGATACACTGCGCGTACAGTTTCTCGAGGGCCGCGCCGTCTTGCTGGAAATGGTACAGCCCACACTCGTGGAGAAAGTGGGCGAGCTCGTGGCCGTTCATGCCGTACCCCGCCTCTCCACTGCCGACTGCGTAGTGCATGTACGCAGCATTGATGGGCCCGAAGTTGGCGAGCAGCAGCTCTTGCATGGCCTCACGTTCCTTGGCATCCTTCTCCAGCTCGTCCGCGCGCAGCCGCGACCAGTCGTACAGGAACGCCGCCTCCAGCTCCATCTCTGACTGGAACTGGCCTGAGTTGACTTGCTGCAGCATCTCGGACCGCGCGTACTCCTTCAGCTCATCGTCGTGGCTTTTGGCTTCGCCACGCGAGTGCTTCTGTTCTGCTTTCGCTGTGTCGCCTCTTCCTTTCGCCTCGCCTCCCAGTGGCGGAGATGCCTCGGCACCAGCCAAAGCTGCAGTACTCACACTCGCAGTTGCGTCAAGCTTCGGCTGTGCGGAGAAGGCGCTGACCGCCCACGAACTGAACTGCGGGGCGCCGATCTCGTTCACGGCCACTTCCTGCTGGAGCAGCACGGTGACGCTGTCGTTGTCCTTGCACAGGTCCGCGATCTTCTGCGACGGCGGCAGCACCTGGCCGCCGTGCTGCACTCACACACAATATCCAGCCGCAAACTCTAGGTCAGCCTCCCCCCTCTATTGGCGCCACCGTGGAGCACTAGAGTGCGACCAGCTCACCGTCTTGTGGATGCTGTGCGGCAGGAAAAAGCCGGGCTTCAAGTGCGCGTCCTCGCGCGTGCGCACGCGTCCATGGGGCGCTGCGAGCGCGTACCGCTGCGCGACCACAAGCCCGAGCCACTTGAACGACTGCGAGCCCTCTCCGCACGGCACGGCGAAGTGGAGGCCGTGGACGCTCACGTTCAGCCGCATCGCCGCGTGCTTCGGTCGGGCCAATGGCAAGATGAAGAGACACACCGACCTTGAAGTCGGTGCCAACCTAGATATTGATCTGTGAAAACAAAATGGGGGTCTCTCTAGGTTAACCACCCTTCAATCTTTAGGAGTACGAAAGAGTGATGGTCAAACTAAAATCTCGAGATGATAAAGGGTTCGCGCCAGAAACTCAAAAAGAGAAATCTATCAACTGCATCTCCCAAACGGTTGGAAATGGTGTCCCATGCGGATGGAGATGCCGACGGGGGCGACGCCGTTCGCGCGCCCCACGGAGAACTCAGTGGGGAAGAAGCCATCCAGCGAACGCACCTGCGTGTGCTGCCGCCTGCTGCGAATTGGTACTGCTCGCAGGTGCGTAGGAGTCGAGAACGAGCCGCTCAAACGTGGCCGATCGGAAGCTGATGCTCTTTGGCTTGTAGGTCTGCGATTGGGGGTACGACGCCCGCAATGGCCGATGGCTGGTCGTGTATGGGGCGAAGAACGGTCTCTGCATCTTCGAGGTGCGCCATCCCAGCTTGTCGGCCGCTGAAATCATGATAAATGACGAAAATACCGCAGTTCAACGTGTCCGATCCATCGGCGGCGCAGCGAAAGCCCCACGCGAAGTCGCTCGAGCAGACGCTTCGGCGTCCGCTTCGCACAAATTTCGTGGCGCTGCTGTCGCGTGGTAAGAAGGACGGCCGCGTGACGGCGGTGCGCTGTCTGCGCGACGCGGAAGGAGAGCTCCGCGTCGTGTGTGCCGGCGAGGAAGGCGCCGTCCAGATCTGGTACGCCCCTCAATCACTACGAGTGCGCGCAGAACACTCTGGCTGAATGTGGCTGCCGCGTAGGGATCCAGTGTCACTCGCTCGCGTCGACCAACATCGCAAGCACGGCAACGCGGAGGTCACGGCGCTCGGCATCCGCGCCGAACTTGACCCCAACTGGGTCGTTGCCGGCGACAAGAACGGATGCATCAGTGTGTGGCAGCGCGATACGTGAGTTAAGCGTAGATGGTTGCATTGTGGGGTGAGACTTGAGGATGAGATTGATCATGGGTGGTTACTTGATAGGTCGATGCTGCATTCGTTCGCGCCAGTGTCGGGCGACGCCGTGTTCTCGACGGACATGTCTCCACGGGACAAGAGGCTTGTCGCGGTGGGATATCGTAGTGGCGCTCTCTGTATCGTAGACGTCGTGGAGAAGAGCGTAAGGTACCGTCTCGACGGCCACGATCTCGAAGTGCAGGCGGTCGTGTGGGCTCCTCGGTCTGACGTGACCGCAGTCCAATACCTCGCCACGGCTTCGCGTGATCGAACCATCAAGGTGTGGGCATTGAACACAGCCGACGAAAGCGCGAGCGAGCCGAGTCTGGTCGCACGACTGGAAGTGCGGAAGCCTCAACAGGCATCGTCACACAGCCAATCGACTCGACTCTGGCTCCCGCTCGCGTGGACGACGGGCAGCACGGAGGGACGAAAGTACGGGCTCTGGTCGGGCAGCTTTGAAGGCAATCTCCAGTTGTGGCAGTGGAACGGCGTCCCGCGCGGCACCATCAAGCCTTCGCTCGTCTTGAAGAACGGGCACAACCGCCTACTCTTCGGAATCGTGCCTCTGCATGCATCACAGACACAAGCACCAACCGCCGAGTCCGACTCGCGGTCGCAGCTGCCATTACTCGCGACGATTTCACTCGACCGAGACATACGGGTGTGGAGCGAAAATCTGGACGCCAGCCCTGCTGGAATTACGTGCATCGAGAGGATTCCAGCGCAAGGCGGGTTCACGTACTCGCTGGACTTCAACCCATCGCGAAAGCTGCTCGCCTGTGGAGTCGGGGACCAGACGATTCGACTGTGGAACTTATCGGGCAAGCAAGATGCCGGCGGGTACCCGTCAGAACTTGTCTGGAAAGGGCTGCAAAGCAAAGTGACGTGTGTGCAGTGGCATCCGATGCAAGACCACGTGCTCGCGTTTGGAACTGAAGATGGCCGCATTGGTCTCTGGGACCTACGTACGAAGAGTAGCCAGCGATTGAAGGTCAATCACCCCGGCGAAATCCGTGACCTTGTCTGGTCAGTCCACTCCCCTTCCGCGGCGGTGGTAGATGCCGCAGACGGCGACGATGCTTTCAAGCAGGCGATGAAAGCACTCGAGCAGGCACAAGCACAAGGGCAGAATCTGGAAGAGGCCATCAAACAGCAAGAAGACGGGAGGCGAGGCTCTCGGAATGGCGCCCACGAAGTTGTGGTGTATCTGTGGAGTGTAGATCGCTCCGGGGTGTTGCGGCGAACGGACGTGGAGAAGCAAACCACGGCTGAAGTGCGCAAAGATTGCTTGAGCTTCTCATGGGACTCATCGTTCACGGCGCTAGCAGTCGGCGTGAGCTCAGGGAAAGTCGAGATCTTCGCCATGCCGGCGTTTGCGTCATCTACACAGAGCGCCGCAACCTTGTCGCTGAGCGTTGTTGTCCATGAGCACAAAGATGCTGTTTCTGCTGTCGCCTGGAGCAGTGGAACGAATGGCGCACGCCAATTATTGGCCTCCGGTGCTAAGAATGGAGACATCTTCATCTACGAGGGGCTCATGCCAACGTCAGCATTATCGTGCGAGGTCGACTCGATTCCGGGCTACGGCCAGAATGTGACTGCTGTCTTCAAAGGTCACTCCGGCGCTGTCAACTCTCTCCGCTGGAGTTCCGTCGATCAAGGTAGCGTGCTAGCTTCGTGCAGTGACGACGGTACGGCAAAAGTGTGGGACGTTCGGGCTCGAACACTTCTGAGCTCGTTCAATCTCCACGCCAGTCGAGTATTCACCACCTCTTGGATCACTCCGACGATCGTCGCAAGTGGTGGACAAGACCAATCCATCCGTGTGTGGGACTACACGGCCCATCCAGTCCTCGCTGGAGAAGACATACCACGAGAGATCAAGAAGCCGCCAACCCCTCGACGAGAAAACGCACAACCAGTCGAGAAGCAACTAACGATCGTGGGGAGCTCTACTTCTTCTCAGTCGTCGTCGTCAAGAAAAGCTCGAGTGAAGAAGAACTCGGCAACCAACGATTCTGTCTTTTCTAGCAAAAGCGGATGCTGGGAGCAACGCGATCAATCGAATCATGTTGTGGAAGGATGGGAAGGTGCCCCTGCCACTAGTGTGTGGCAACAAAACCGTTCTTACGTGGCTTCGGAGCGCGTACAACTCGAGCAGGTAAGTCTTGCTGAAGCTGTTGTTGTGAACGGCTACGGGGGACAAAGACTGATGACAAAATGGCGTATCAGGATGAAAAATGGGACCAGGCTGCTCAGGTGTATCTCCTGGAAGGTCGCATTGCTGACGCACTTCAGTTGGTTGCTCAGCATGGAGCCCTCAGCGCTGCGTGGGTTTCCTATGCGCCCATGGCCGGTCTCGACGTGTGGCGGGAGATATCCATTCTGTATGCTCGCCAACTCCACTCCGCCGGGGAGTTCAAGAATGCTGGTACGACTTTGTGTTGGATGCTAACGTGTCGATCTATAGGTTTCGTCCGTGCTAACGGTGTGTACGTTTGTGTAGCTTTTCAATACCTGACGGTCGGCAAAGTCGAATCCGCTGTACAGTGTTTCGTGGACGGCTCCATGTATCCTGAAGCGATTTCGCTCGTCATTGCTCGGCTCGGCCCGAGTCACGAATTACTCCACAAGATCCAGTGGCAGTATGCACAGAAGCTGGAGAAGAAGAAGGAGATCGATGAAGCGGCGTCCATGTATCTGTCGATTAATTCCGTTGAAGCGAGGATTCGAGCTGTCACGATTCTTGGCGCATCCGGAATCATCAAGAATGCGCGGCGCGCGATGGCGGCATGGCTCGACGTGCGAGAGGAGTCGAACGGGTCCAAGATGCCCACCGATACAAGTGACGCTCGCGACCAAGTGACATTGCCGACGTCAATGCTTCTGTCGATTCTTGGGCTGGCTCTCACGCATCGAGACTGGGCATTGGCGTCCCAAGCGGTCAACGGATTGCTCCATGGAACGTCTTCAGTGGCGGTTCCATCGTCTGTATCCCAAGCAGCTCTATACAGATTGAGCCTTTGCGCTCTCGGTATCGCGGCAGCTCTCGAGGACCGCGATGGGAACACTACGTTGACGGAACACCCCAGCATGCTTCACGTGCTGCACGGAAGTGAGTCGGAGATCGTCGAAGCGCGCCAATTCATCGACGCTCTCCGAGCTCCCGGCATTTTGCCGTGGAACAGTGACGTGGACACAGAAACAGACGCAGCCAACTTGAAGTCTGCCCATTTCTGGTGCACCGCGCTTCAAACTTGTCGGAAAAACGGTCTCTGGTTCCACGGATCCGAGCTCGCTCCCGACGAAGTTGTTGAGATCCTCGCAGATCGCGAGTTGATGGATTACATGATGGCCCACGTCCCACAAGGAGATCCCGAGGACGCCAAGATCACTGAAGCCATCAAAATCAGCCGGTTGATTCTCAAGTTTCTCGCCGAGCTCATGAGCGGCTATCTGCTTAGTGCTTTGGAGGCCGTCCGCGAGTTTCTCTCATCACTCGTGGCCAGCCGGCATGATTATCTGCACGTACTGCAGCTTCTCCTTCCCGGTGGGATCATCGACTTCTCCGCACCGCCAGCAGTTGGAGAACTAGGCGTGGAAGCCGACGACACGGCCTCGCTGTGGAGGGACAGTTTCCTGTATCAGTGCGAATTGGCAACGCGAATGGCCCGCAGCAGCAGCGACGCTGCGACGCGTCTCAAGCAGCTCCAGATAATTGTCGACCTTGCAGCGGAGACCTCGATCGCTTCGGAGACCACCGACTCGCACCTGCTCCGCGTGCGCCAGCAATTGGAGATGGCATCACGGGTCTCCGATCCCGATCAAGACCAGCAACCTTAATCGCAAGCGAACGAAAGCCAATCGGTGACTCAACACCAAGTCGACGCAAGTGAATGAATTACACTAGCCACGCACCATCGTGCGCATTAACGACTCGTGCCGCCGCACACAGAGAAGGAAAAGGAGCATGCGGAGCGTGAAGAATCGTACTGTGCGCAATTATCCTCACGGTCTGTTGGGGCTACGCTGCTGGTCTTTGAACGGGCTCACCGCACTCGCGAGCCCGCCGTCCGCGGTCGTCCCGGTGAGCGCGGCCTCGAGCTCCTCGAACGCCTGCTTCTGGAGGTGCTGCGTGTTGCGCAGCCGCTGGATCATCTCGAGCTCGACGCGCTCCATCTCCTGGACCTCGGCCTCGTGCTTGCGGATCGAGTCCTCCTCCGCGCGCACCTTGTCGAGCGCGCGCTCGCGCGTGATCTTCTCGATCTCCTGCTTCTGGAGCATCTTCTTGGTCTTGAGCATCTCCTTCTGGAGCACGACCTCCTCCTTCTTGCGGACCGCCTCGAGCAGCTCCTCGCGCTTCTTCTTGTCGGTCATCTCCTTCCACTTTTGCTTCTCCTCCTTGAGCTGCTGCGCGTCCTGGCGCCGCGCCTCGGTGATCTGGTCGGCGATCTCCTTCTTCTTTTGGAGCGAGTCGATGCTCTGCACGAGCTCGCGCTTGGCCCGGATGGACGCCTGCAGCTCGTGCTCGGCGAGCAGCGCGTGCTCGCGCAGCTCGGCCTGCGACCGCGTGTTGTCCTCGCGCAGCTTCATGAGCTCGGCCGCGCGGCGCCGCGTCTGCTCGATCTTCTTCCACGCCTTCTCCTCCTCGGCCTTGAGCAGCGCGATGCGGTTGCGCAGCAAGAGCGCGTCCTTGGACGCCTCCTGCCGCTTCTACGAGTGGTGGCAAATAGCCAAGCAGCAGTGACCCAGACGCGTCAGGCGACTCGCTCAGACCATTTCCACATCCTGACACCCGAGCGACAAACCACAAACGAACCTGCTTGGCCTCGACGAGCCGACTCTTCTGCACGAGCTCCATCGTCATCTGCAGTCAACGACGCGACAAGAAGCCGCTTGGTGCGAGGCGAGGCGACGAAGCAAACGATCGGCCCTCCCACGCGCGGCGGCTGGTCAGAACTGAGCAGCACGGAGCGCAAGCGTCAAGCGTCAGGCGTCTGAAGCTGGTATTTCTGGGCACGATCTCTCTCTTCTCTTCTCTCTCTTCCTCTTCCTCTTCCTCTCGCCCACGCCCGCTGCCCGCTGCTGGCATCAAAAGCTCTCGACATTTATTCTTAGTATGGGCGGATACTACTGCTACGCGGAAAAGCTCACACGGAAAAATAAAAAGATACACCACCTCGAAACCCTGCGACTGCCTTCTTCTCTGCATGTCTTGGTCTCGTCTCGTGGCGGACGGAGATGCACAGGAAGGAGGGCAAACTAACCGGCTGGGTGGTCGCTTCACGACCGTGGCGACGCAGCGAGCGCGAGCGACTCCTCCGACTCGGGCCCGTCCTCGTCGTCCAGCACCACGCCGCCTTCGATACTCAGGCTGAGCTTGCTCGCCATCTCCAGATCCGCCTTGAGCTGCTCCATGCCCGACGACAAGAGCTCCCACAGGTCCGGCGCCTGGCTCTGCGAGTCCGCGAGTGCGTCCTCGTCGGGCAGCTCCGTGTACTGCGACAGCTCCTGCGTGAGGCGGTGCGCGCGCGCGGCCAGCACGTTCTTCTCGGCCTGCAGGTCCGCGAGCTCGAGGCGCAGCTCCTCAATGTACCGCTCCTGCTCAAAGCGGCTCTCCGCGAGCTGCTCGATCTCGTGGCGCAGCGAGCCGTTCATGATGGCCATGTGCGTGCTCTCCGCGGCGCGCTCCTCCAGCGCGTGCTGCATCGACTCCTGCACCTCAAACACCTTCTGCTCGCAGCGGTGCGACAATTCCTCGCAGAACGCCTTCGACTTGCGCAGCGTCGCCTCCAGTTCCTGGTTGGTCTCCTCCAGTCGGTGGTTGACCAGCTCCAGTTGGCGAATCTCGTCGACGACCTGGTTCTTCTCGTTCTCGAGCACGCGCATCTGCTCCGCCGTGGCCTCGCCCGAGGCCGACTCCTGGGCCTTCTTCAGCAGCGTCTGGAGACGCGTCACCTCCTTCATGTGCGTGTCCACCTCAGCGAGCAGCGTCAATTGGTCGGCCGCCGCCTTCGCGTTGGCTTCACGCAGCTGCTCCACCTCGACGCGCAACTGCTTGAGCTCCGGCACGATTCGCTTCTTCTCGTCCTTGATACGGTCGAATGACGAGCGCAGCTTGATGATCTCCGTCAAATTGTTGTCACGCATGGTCGTGAACTCGAGCTCCTTGGCCTGGTAGGTCTCGTTGAGCTTAACGTTCTCCTGCTTGAGCTCCTTGAGCGCGGCGCGCCACTTGTCCACCTGCGACTTTGTCGTCTCGTCCTTCTTCTCCAACTCCTCCCGAACGCTCTCGAGCTCCGCAACGAGGCTCTGGTTCTTGACTGTCAGCGACTCGACCTGGTGCTGCAATGGGGCAACCAACTCGGTCTCGGCGCCGTGCAGCTGTTGCTCTAAACTCGCAATCTTTGCCTTCTCGGATGCAACCTGCTGCTTCAGCGCCTCGATCTCGTCCTCCAACTCGCGTTGCAGCCCATGCGACTCGGTGACTTCGCGCTGGGCAGCAGCGAGCTGCGCCGCGATGGCCTCCTTCGCCTCCATCTCACTGTTTTGCATCTGTGCGAGCTGCTGCTCAACCGCCTTCCGCTCAGCTCGGACGGCCTCGAGTTCACTCGACAGCGACGTGTTTGACTGCGCAAACTCTTCCACGCGAGCCTGCAGCGCCTGTTCAGTCGACTTGAGGTAGTCCAACTCGCTCGAGAGCTTGGCGAGTTGCTCGCGCGATGCGACCAGCTCAGAGTGGAGGTGCTGCATCTCGCCGTTTGCACTTGCTTGGGCCTCGTGCACCGAACGCTCCAGCTGCACACACAGCTCCGACTTCGAGTGGAGCTCCTCCTGAACTCGCTCCAGATCTTCTAGCGCCTGCTCCAGCTTGGCTTCCACCTCATCGAGGCTCTCCTCCGATGCCGCCTGCAGGTTCTTGTTTTGTGCCTCGAGACTTTCGATTTCCATAGCCTGCTCCGCCACCTTGGCCTGGAGTTCTTCAACCGTGGCCTCGGCCTCAGCCAGAGTGGACTGGGCAAGCTCCAGGTCCTCCTGGAGTGCCTCCATGTCAGCCTGAAGAATGCTAGTCTCATCGGCAGTCGACGACTGCTGGTCCACCTGAGCACTCAGCGATTGCACGCGGTGCTTGGCATCCGCGAGCTCAGCCTTCAGCGACTCGAGTTCCTCCTCAAGCTCCCAGTTTGCGGTGCGCAAGTCTTCGAGCTCTTGCTCCTGGGCTTCAGACACGTCCGCACTCACGCTCGACTGCTTGAGCTGGGAAACCTCTTCCGTGATCGACGCGCTGCGGTGCTTCTCTCCATTAAGTTCCTCCTGCAGGCTCTTGATGTGGCGATCCTGCTCGGCGTTGGCGGCCTTGACAGCGTTCAAGTCATCGTGGAGCGCTTCCAGCGTGACCTGCAGCTCCGTGACCTCGCGCTCCTTGACACGCAACGCCTGGGCACTTGCACGCAGAGAGTTTAGCTCCACCTCCATTGTCTTGTTCGCCGAGCGAAGCTGCTCCACCTCCGCCGACGACTGTGAATCCTCGAATAACGAACTCGCCGAAGGCACCGCCTGGGAGGCAGCCAACTCCTGCTGGGCAGCACTGCACTCGTTTCGTGCCGCTTCAGCTTCGTGCGAGAGTTGGTTAATGCGAGCTTCAGCCTCCACGTGGAAAGCAGCCGACTCGGACTTGACTTGGACGAGCTCCTCTTGGAGTGACTCGTTCTGTCCACGCAACTCGTCAATCTCACGCGAGAGCTGTTCGATCTGGTATTCCATCTCAGGTGTCGCCGTCGTGTTCGAAGCAGCCTCGTGCTGCAGCGCCTCCAGACGAGCAGAGACCTCGGCGTGGGCCGCTTCCCACTCCATGATTCTGGCCTGCAGTGCGACAACTTCTTGGTTCGCAGCGTCCAGCATTTGCTCCAGCTGCTGCTTCTCGTAAGCCGCTTGCTGCTGCGTCACATCGAGCTGTTGGTTCTCGAACGCAGATTGCTGCTGCGCCGCATCGAGCTCTTGAGCCTTCGCCGCAAGGCTGTGCTCCAAGTCCTGGATTATCGTAACCTTGCTCTCCACGGTACGGACCTGTTCCTCCAGTTGAGCCTCCATCTCGCGCACGCGCTGCTCCAACTGGACAGCGCCCGCCGCCTGGCTCGTCGCCTCTGCGGCCGCCTCCGTGAGCTGGTGATTCTGGTCCTCGAGCCACGTGTTGCGATTGTTGAGGTGGAGGTTCAGGTCCATCGCGTCTGAGAGCTCACGTTGCACCGTCGCGACTTGCTCCGTGAGCATGCGGATGGCATTCTCCTTCCACGGCTGGTTCTCCTCTTCCTGGTGGCGCTTGGCCGCGGCCGCGACCTGGTGGGCCGCCTCCTCGCGGATGCTGATCAGCTCCTCCTCCTTCATGACGAGCTCCTGCTCCTTGCGATTAATGGACTCCTGCATCTCCTCCAGCTGGCTCTCGAGTTCCGACACGCGGGACTGGCCCGAGAACTCCTTCTGGCGGAACTCGGCCTCCTTAAGCATCGAGTCGGCAGACGCGAGCGCGAGCTGTTGCTTGAGATCCTCGTTCAGCTTCCACAGCTCCATGCAGTCGTGCTTGTAGTCCTCCATGACCTGGTTCATCTCGTTGATGCGGTTCTCCGACTCCTGCGCCTGATTCTCGAGCTGGGTCTCGAGCTCCACGACGCGTTCTCGCAGCCGCGTCTCAGCGGCGTTGCCCTGCTCGGCCCACTCACTCTTGAGCTTCTTGAGCTGCTCGTCCATCTCGGCGAGCCGCTGGTCGCTCGCGTAGTTGAGCTCGGCCCAGCGCTGCTCGCTCTCCTTTTGCTGCTGCACCAACTGGGCTGCGTGGGCCTGCTCGATCGCTGCGACGCGCTGCTCGTTGGCCTGCTGCACGTGCTGCAGCTCGGCCGCGAGCTCCATGACCTCCTGCTGCTTCTCCAGGTTCACGGCCTCAACTTGCTGCTGCGCGGCCGCGAGCGACGCGGCCAGTTGGTCGCACTGCTGCACCACGGCGTCGCGCTGCTGCACGGCCTCACTGAGTTCGCTCTGGAGCGCGGCGATCTCGCCCGAGTACGTGTGGTGCGCGGTCTGCTCCGCGTCGCGCGCGGCCGTCTCGAGCTGTGCCGCGAGCGCCGCGAGCTGGTCGTCGGCGTCGGCGCGGTCGTCCTCGCGCTGCATGCGCTCCTGCTCGAGCTCGCGCTGGAGCCGTTGGAGCGTCTGGTCTTTCGACTCGAGGTCCTGCTTGACCTCGGCGAGCTGCTTCTCCTTGGCCTCGAGGTAGCTCTCGAGCTGCTCCTTGACGGCCTTGAGCGCGTCGTGCATGTCCGTCACGTCCTGGAGCCGCTCCATGAGCATGGGCTCGGACGTGTACTCGATCTTGTATTGGAGCTGCACGTTCTGGTCCTTGAGGTCCTGCACCGTGCGCTCGAGCGCCTCGACCTGCTGCTTCATGCGCTCGCGGTCCTTCTCCATCTGGTCCACGAGCGTCTTCTTCTCGAACTCGTGCTCACCGGCGCGTACCATCAGCACGTTCATGCGGCGCAGCAGCATCGTCATGGGGCTCTCGTCGTCGTCGTCGTCCGCCGTCTCGAGTAGGCTCGGCCGCTTGGAGAACGACGCACGCGGCGTCGAGTACGCCGACACCGAGAGGTCGCCGACCGACGAGCGCGGCGTGGACGACGCCGTGTCCGCAGGCGACACGGGCGCCGCCGGTGGCGGCTTGCCCGGCGAGTGCGAGCTGTGCGAATGCATCACGGGGGACTCGACGGCGTGCGAGGACGCGTCACGGTCCTCGTCCTGGTGGAGCGCCTGTTCGGCGCCAAAGATCGCGGACCACATGGATCGATAGCGCGGGCGCGGGCGGATCCAGTGGTGGCGGTGACGGGTCGTGGATCGCGCTGGGGAACGCGCGCGGAGAGGGGGGAAGTCGCGCGGACGGGGCGGTCGCCGACGGGGCCGATGGGGTTTCCCGCTGTTGAATGCGGGGGGAAACTCACTCTCTGCCTCTCTGCGGACGCCGCACGTATGTTACCGCGGGGATCGGGACACCCTGAATAGTAGACCCCCACACAAGAGAGCTTCTATTCAGTGCCAATGCAGGTGGACCACATGTGGAGCGTGTGGACCACGCGTAATGCGGTAATGGATGTCATGGTACACTGTACCACAAGAAGGTACACTGTACCGCAACATTGTACCACCTCGCGTGACAGCCAACCAACCTGAGCCATTCGGGCGAGCAGCTCTTTTGACTCGCTGAGGACGAAGCGACGTGAACGCCGTGGTGTGTTGCCGCTTGTGGTTTGGTTTCCATTCCGTTTGGAAGCACCGACGTCACAGAACCGCCGCCGCCGTTGCCGCCGTCTCCGACGACTCTAGGGAACCATGGTGGTCTACAACTTTAAGAAGATCCAGACCGTGCCGACGGCCAATGACTTTATCGACATTGTGCTCACGCGCACGCAGCGCAAGACGCCCACGGTCATCCACCCGACCTACGCCATCTCGCGCATCCGCGCGTTCTACATGCGCAAGGTCAAGTTCACGCAGCAGACGTGCCAGGAGAAGCTCAGCCAGATCATCGACGACTTCCCGCGCCTCGACGACCTGCACCCGTTCTACGCCGACCTCATCAACATCCTGTACGACCGCGACCACTACAAGCTCGCGCTCGGCCAGGTCAACACGGCGCGCGCGCTCATCGATAACATCGCCAAGGACTATGTGCGCATGATCAAATACGGAGACTCGCTCTACCGCTGCAAGCAGCTCAAGCGCGCCGCGCTCGGTCGCATGTGCACGCTGCTCAAGAAGCAGAAGGCGTCGCTCGAGTACCTCGAGGAGGTGCGCAAGCACATGTCGCGTCTGCCGTCCATCGACCCCAACACGCGCACGCTGCTGGTCACGGGCTTCCCGAACGTCGGCAAGTCGAGCTTCATGAACAAGGTCACGCGCGCCGATGTCGACGTGCAGCCGTACGCGTTCACGACCAAGGCGCTGTACGTGGGCCACCTCGACTACAAGTACCTGCGCTGGCAGGTGATCGATACGCCCGGTATCCTCGACCACCCGCTCGAGGACCGTAACACGATCGAGATGCAGGCCGTGACGGCGCTCGCGCACTTGCAGGCGTCGATCCTGTTCTTCATGGACATTTCCGAGCAGTGCGGCTTCACGATCGAGCAGCAGCTGAGCCTCTTCAGCAACATCCGTCCGCTCTTCGCCAACAAGCCGCTCATCTTTGTGGCCAACAAGATCGACCAGACCAAGTTCGAGGCGCTGTCCGCGGACCACCAGAAGATGATCCACGACGCTGTCGAGACCTCGAACGCCAAGTTCTTCACCATGTCTAACCACTCGGAGGAGAACGTCATGGACGTGCGCAACTACGCGTGTGACGAGCTGCTCAACCACCGCGTCAACTCCAAGGTCAAGGGCAACAAGGTCGCCGATGTGCTTAACCGCCTGAGCGTCGCCGTGCCCGTCGCGCGTGACAACCAGAAGCGCGAGCTGTCCATCCCGGCGAGCGTGCTCGAGGCGCGCAGCGGCTCGGTTGTCCCGACGGCCTCGCGCGTGCTGCAGAAGGATCTGATGAACGCCAACGGTGGCGCCGGCGTCTACTCGATGGACTTCCGGGACCACTACAAGGGCATGCTCAAGAGCGAGGATTGGGTCTACGACTCGATCCCGGAGATCTGGAACGGCAAGAACATTGCCGACTTTGTGGACCCGGACATCCTCAAGAAGCTCGACGCGCTCGAGAAGGAGGAGGACGAGGCCATGGCCAACGCGCCCATGGACATGGAGGACGACGACGACTTCAGCGACCTCGACGACGAGCAGAAGGACAAGCTCGCGCGCATCCGCGAGAAGAAGGCCATCATGGTCGCCGACCACCGCCAGAAGAAGAACAAGAACCGCTCGTCGCTGCCGCGTAAGGCGCTCGCCAAGATGCGCACGCTCACCGAGACCAAGGCCGAGCTCGAGAAGCTGGGCGTCGACACGAGCCACATGAAGCACGCCGAGGCCGTCGCGGCCAAGCGCAACGCCGTCGACGAAGGGCGCGGCCGCAAGCGCGCACGCGACGACGACGACGACGTCGACATGGACGCTGACGAGGATATGGACCTGCGCGCGCGCATGCGGTCCAAGTCGGCGGCGCGCTCCAAGTCGAGAAATCGCTCGCAGTCGCTCGTCACGCCCCGCGACAAGGCCGGTTTCCCGAGCGAGGAGGCCGCCGAGGACGTCAAGCGCGCGACGCGCCTCGCGCAGCGCGGCCCCAACAAGAAGGCCCGCGCCGGCGAGGCCGACCGCCACGCCACGCCCAAGCTCGCCAAGTGGCAGAACTCGGGCAAGCGCAAGAACGGCACGACGCGATCGCGTTAAAGCGGGTAGCAGTTGTCTCGTTCTTCTCTATGCGGTTGGCTGGGTGTGTTGGGGGGTCCTCGCGTCTTGCGTGCCGAGGACTCTGTGCTGTCCAGGCAGGTTGCCCTATATCCTTCTCCTTTTTTCTTGCATTGGCGTATACTCTAATAAAGCTTTACTCTCCATTATTGTATTCCATTTCCACCGTGTGCATGCTTGTTGACTCGTCGTGTACGTACAGATTCCATCCATTTTCGTCTTCTCTGTACGAGGATCGTCACGGCGTGGGCGCCGCCTTGGTGCGGTAGATCTTGCGGATCCGCGCGAAGAGCAGCCGCTCGTTGCCGGCATAGTCCTCGAGTAGGCGGTCGACGAGCGAGACGTACTTGCGGTCGTGCTGCTGGAAGAACCGCTTGAGCTGGCGGCTGGACGTCAATGCGTTCGAGTCAGTCGCGCTACCGAACGTCTCCACGTGATACTACTTCCTCACCTGTGTCGTCTCATGCTCGCGAGCGTCGATGGCGGCGGCAGCAACACGTATCGCGCCATCAAGAAGAAGCTCACGAGCGAGCCGTACTCGTACCCGCACGCGGAGACGCCGTTCTGCTGCCAGCACCACGCCGACGGGGCTGTTCTCAGCGGGATCGCGGCTAACGCCTGCAGCAGATGCAGCGCCGCGTGGACGCACGCCACTGCAGCACCACAGCAGACACAGCAGCGTCAACACCCTCGTGAGACTATGTTCGTACTGCGTGAACGACGCGACACCCTACCGATGAGCAGCGGTGTGGAGATGACGCCGACCATGGCGACGACCGTCGCGAGCAGACTCAGCCACAGGCGGATCTCGGTGACGCGCTGCGGCGCGCCGACGCCGTTGGCGGCTTGCAGGAAGCTCAGCGGTGTGTAATAGAAGAGGCACACGCCGCCCACCACGGCCACGCGCAGCAGAACGCCGCGAGAGACCTTGCGCGCCATCGCCATCCTGCGAGGGGATCAGCAGAGATTGCTTCCCGCCAACGGCAGGAGCTCTTCAACGGCCGATAGAACGAGGGACTAGCGATGTCCCTTGTTTAGAAGGGTCCAACGAGGGACTGATCGCACTCCTATGAGGGATACTACAGATCTCTCGCTTGGGACAGTGAATATCGAACACTCGAAGAAGACGCAAATGGACAAGGAGCGCATGAAAGAGGTGACGCGATGCGCGACGTCTGCCGCTCGATGTGAGGCGATTGGGGGGTTCAGACCACCGGGAACTGACGCGCATGGTTGTGGTGTGTATGGTGGCGCGTCGTTTCGTGCAGCTACGGCAGTCGTGGCGCCGCCACGACGACGAATACGAGGAGCCGCGGCTGCTGCCGGTGCGCATTTGTTCTGCTGTCGGGATGCGCTGCTTTCGCCGCTGGAGACCTGACGCTGTTGCTGCGATTGGTGCGGACATGTAGAGAGGATACAGCAGGAATGGGGT
Source organism: Pythium pyrilobum (assembly GCA_023335905.1). NCBI lineage: Eukaryota > Oomycota > Peronosporomycetes > Pythiales > Pythiaceae > Pythium > Pythium pyrilobum. Next base: position 9,127 of record JAADVV010000089.1, on the reverse strand, counting down.
GTTCGGGCCGACGCGCGGCATGGAAGGTATCGCATGCAATGCGGGAAGTGGTGTGGATATGGACGCGGCCGTTGATGGGGTCGGCAGGCCACGGGCATTTCCCGATTCTGTTTGATCCTGCTGATAGAGAGGAAAGGGAGAATAACGAGGTCGAGGAGGACGATGACGCTGCCCCGGCGAACGAGGAGGAGGAGGTCTACGTGAAGCTGGAGTTTGGGTACAAACATCTGCATACACGCGTGGAGTGGTGACGCACGTGTGCACTGAGGATGAATGAGCTAGCGGTGTAGATGACGGAGCGACGGTGACGCTGCGGATCAACAATTTCCGACGGCCGTTCACGCTCAACGCCGCTATGGTACGTAGGCGGCTCCCTGTGTACGCTTTTTGCCGCAGTACGACTAGAACGCCCACCGTCGCGCAGGCGTTTGTGCAGCAAAGCGGGCCAACGGTGGACGGAGGCTTCTGGATGAATGCGATCAAGTCGTTCTGCTACGTGACCTACGAGTCACTGGACGTGGTGCGTGATGTATCGTGGTCGTTGGAAGCTTGAGGCGCCGAGCTGACCTCCCCTCTGGTGCAGGCGAGGCAAGCTAAGGCGACGATCGACGGAGCCGTGTGGCCCCCAGAGACTGGCCAGGCCTTATCCGTCTCGTACTCGCACACAACGGCCATGGAGGTGATGAGTACGAAAGCTACTCTAGCAAACGTCTGACGAGGGACTCACGCCCTCGCGCAACGCTTCTCTGTTGGTCTCTATAGGTGGTCGCCCATGGGCTTCCGCCCGTGACCCCTCCTGCCTCAGCGTCGAGTAAACGGAAGCGGCGACAAGAGGACGAGCCGACCGAGGCGCTTACCCTTCGACGACGTGTCATCAGAGGACGAGGTGAGAAACGACCCTGTGCAACGGAGAGCCACGCTCGAGAGAGGCCATCATTCTCACCACTGCTCGGTTTCTTGTGGAGGCGCCCCGGCCTCGATCGACGAGCGGTTCTTAAAGACCGACGCCAAGCCCATGCTCTACTATCTCCCCGTGCCCGACGCGGACGTCGCCGTGCGCAAGCAAGCACGCGAGAAGGCGCGACTAGCCGTGGAACCACGACAAACGTGAACAGCGAACACACACTCAACTCGTACCGTGTCAAAAAAAGTGGCCCAATGGACCACTACGGAGTACGGTATATAATTAGGGGGGGGGAGAATATCATCCTACCCGCGCTCAGAATTCAAACGCGAGGTCATCGTTCGAGTATAGTACATCGCGCTCGAGGCTGAGCTTCGCGTCGTAGAGCATCGACAGACACGTCGTCGCGTACACGCGCGAGTGGTCCTCGTTCTGCAGGATGCGCACGAGCGTGCGCACCGCCGACAAAATCTCATCCTTGCGGATCGGGTTCACGTCGTGCATCTCCGACGAACCGCCGCCGCCGCTGCCGCTACCCGATGCACCGCCGTCTTGCGCGTCATCACCGCCACCGCCAAACTGGTCGTCGCCATTCAGCGCGGCTTCGTTCTCGCGGTCGATCGCTGCCGTCATGCGGTGCAAGTTGTGGAACAGCCAGTCGTACAGATACGGTGCCGGCTTGCTCTGCACGGCCTGCCAGATCACTGGATCGTCCTCCAGCGTCGCGACGTGGATGAGATGCACAAGCGTAAAGGACAATTGCGTCTCGAGCTGCTCCTTGTAACGAAACTCGGTCACGTCCTTGAGATCCGACGCGGTCTCCAGCGCGTCCATGGTCGCCTGCAGCGCCGCCTTGTAGAACGAGCCGTAGGCGCTGCGCGACACGGGCACGCGGAGCGCGCTGCACGAGCTGATGCGGACTTTGAAATTCTCTTGCTGCGCCATGGCGCTGATCAAAGCCTGGAAGACCACCGGCGCCCAGTGCACCGACGCCAACGGCAGTCCGGGGCAGAGCAGCACCTTAGCGATCGCGTGGCAGGCATTCCACCGCACTTTCGGGGACCCGGCATTGATCTTGGCCGCGAGGATCACCATCGTCTGGGCCAGCAATTCCTGTAGCGCCCGCGCCTCCTTGGTGGACACGCTGCCCACAAATGGCTCGAAGTACGCCCACCGGCACACGAGTCCGAGCGTGCGGGCCACGCTGGACGCCACCTTGTCGTTGTCGTTAATGAAAACGAGCATCTTCTCCACAATGTTGCGCAACTGGAAAGCTGGGAGAAGCTCATACAAGACCAGCGAGGTCATTGCTGCAGCTGGCGTGGCAGTCTCAGGAGACGACGCAGCGAATGCCGCGCCGAATACGGCCTGGTCACTCGTAAAATCGGCCTCGGGTTCAAGAGAAGCCACTGGAGACGGAGGAGACTTCACAGCGGGGAATGCCTCGGGGCCGATGGTCGTGCACACGTTGCCCAACGCCCACGCTGCACGGACACGCACGTTCAGCGTCGAGTCACTCAGCGCATCCAGCGCCGACGTCACGACAGCGATCGCCAACTCGCGCGTCTTGAACGCCGATGTCAAGCACAGCGAGCCAAGCAGCCGGAAGCCAGACGCGCGGACAACGGGGGAACTGTCGCGTGGCGTCTGCAGGAAAATGCGCGTGTACGTCTCCAGCGCCTGCGCGCCAGGAGCAGTTTTCGCGGCACACACGAGTCGCGAGGACGACGGCCGCGCCTTTAGATATTCCCAGTCTTGAGGACGCAAGAGCGTGAAGCACGCGCACACACTGGCGCGCACGTGGTGGGACGTATCATGGAACGCACGGATGAGGTTCGTGGCCATGAACTCGAGACACTCCTTCTTCGTGTACGGCGTCGGTTGCGCAGGCATGACCACGTCCACCTTCTCAGCGTCAATTTCGACAACCGTGTCGCCACCTCCTTTGATGTAGTTTTCGAGGATCTTGACTGCTTGCAGACGGACATTCGGGTCCATATCTTGGAAAGCGCACAACATAAACTCGGCCAGTCGCTTCCAGTTCATCGTCAGCGCCTGCGGATAATTCTTGGCGACCTTGGAGAGCAGCGACATCGCCTCCAGACGCATCAAACAGCGAGACGAGTCGTCCGGACGTGACGCAATGAGCAGCAGTTCTTCGACAAACGACCGCTTGCTGAGGCCCGACGTGCCGCACACGATTGTAACCTGGGCGACGTCCAGCTTTTGTTTGGCGCTGCTCTTGGCCACCATCCAGTCGAGCAATGCGGGGAGAGGCTCCTGCACGTTGAGCAGCGCAGAGAAGCACGAAATGCTCGCCATGCGAACGCTGTGGTCTGCGGCGACACGACATAGTGTGAGAGCTTTACGCGCATAGCCACATAGATATAGTCGTACGTACCAGAGGACGACGTCGCCGCGTACAGACTTGACGCGAGGGCCTTGAGGATGTCGGCCAGTGGCGGCTTCAGGTCGCTCTTGTCGAGCAAGGTTGTGACACTCGCGTACGGACAGTGTTGAATGACGGACGCCGCCGTCTTGAGCCCCTGCACGAGTGGTGCCGCGCCGTCCTTCTCGTTCTGGATGCAGTACACCAGTGTGACGTGCACTTGGTACAACATATACGAGATCCGCTTCGGCATGGACGCAAACGACGTCGATGGTGCGACGACGCTCGACGAGTGGCGAAAGTACTGCTTGAGCGGAATCTTTTCCCAGAAAGCGTCCAAGAACTTGGCCGCCGCGACGCGCACGCGCTCGCTAGGATCGGCGATCAGCAGCGTGAGCACCGACGGCGCGTTGTTAAACAGCGTCATGAACGGCGTGGTCTGCTCCGGCAGGTAGAGCCCCACAGACGACGTGATGGACCGCGGGAACCGGTTCGAGATACACTCGAGCGTGTGGAGCACGGTGATGCGGAGCCGCGCAAGCAGTCCGTCTCCTTGCTGGGCGCCTCCGCTGCGATTGCTGCCGGCACTGCTGCCGCCGCCGTCCGACCCGCAAATCGATGAGTCCGAGTCGCACGGCGGCAGCTCCTCCTGGAACGTGAACACAATCTCGCTCTGATCGTGCTTGAGCACGAGCCCGTGGCCGACGACCTGTCGCATCGAGCTCAGCAGACTGGGCAGCTCGGCTTCGATGCGGTCGCTGAGCTTGTCAAAATCCGAGCTCACGATCGTGTAGATACACTTCATGCTGCACGTACAGGCCTTGACGAGGATCCGCTCATTGTCGCCCTTGGTGAGGCTCAGCGACTGCTGCCGAAAGTTCTCCACGACCATGCGCAGCAGCGACGCAAAGTACCGATGCACCTATGGGATCTTCGCGGCCTGCGTGCAAATGTTCGACACGCAGCTCGTTGCAGCGTACCGCGCTTCAATGTCGACGCCCGATGGATCCAGATACTTGAGCAGTACATGGAACAGCGTCTCGAATTCCTCGGTGGACACGCGGTCGGCATTGTCATGCAGCACGAGTCCCAGCGCGCGGATCGCATTGGCCGTGTACCACGTCGCACATGTCTTGATGAACGTCAGGTAGAAGCCCATCACAACGTGGAGCTGCTCCGGCGCAAACTGCACCTTCTCCTTCATGCACGCCTTTTGGACAAACCGCGTAAACTCCGAGCAGAGCAAGTCCGAGCTGAGGGGCAGCACCTGCGCGAGCGCCGTGACCGCCGCGGCCAGCTCGTCGCCGCGGATCCGCGCGTTCGGCAGCGCGACGCTCAGCAGCTGCCGCAGAATCTCCTCCAACTCGACCGACGTGAGCGTGCGCACGCCCACGTCGGCGTCAATGCGCTCGCGCATGGTCGTCCAGATCTTGCGGTCGCGCCGCTGCGCGCTCAGGTTCCAGCCGGGCGCGCCCGGGCCCGACGACGACGACGCCGTCGAGCCAAAGCTGTTGTTGCCGGCAGACTCGCCATTGCCCGAGCCGTTCCCGCCGCCGCGGATGCCGATGGGCTGGCTGCGCGGGTTACTCGAGCTGGTGCTGGTGCCGTACCCCATGGTGCGGTAGCTGCTCGCGCCTCGTGGTCCGAAAGCGTCAATGAACCGTGTCGCCGCGCTGCTCGCGCCGGGCTGCGCTGCGCGTGGGGCGACCGCGGACCAAGTGCGGCCGTTGCTGCTGTCGCCCATCGCGGCTCAGTTGACACAGCCGCCAGGGAGACGCGGCAGTTTAACGGGCGGACGTTTGCCGACCTGTCACAGGAGCTTGACGGGCCCGTTGGCGACACGACTTGCACGACGCCGCGTCCCAGACACTCGCCTTTCGCAGAGGACTCCGGGGCAGCGCGCGCGTGTCCTCGCGCGGGAGATAACGCGCTCTTTTCCACGGCGGGTCCCGGCGTCGCGGTCGCCGGCAATGGAGCATTCGCCTCTCTCCTCCTCGGTCCCAGAGACGGCAACTTTCCTGTCCCTCATTTTGCCGATCCAACGCCGTGTCCCGAATTTGGTCTCAGCCAACGAGGGAACACCCACATGAATGCTATTATTCTTCTATTGGCTATAAATGAAATTTCGAATTATCCAATATCATCCAATCAAAGGCGCTAGAGATGCCCCGCCATCTTCCTTCCTGTTCACCCCCTTGACCCGTTCCCCCGAATGGACGAGATGACGAGCTACGCGTACTTCCGTGCGCTCGCGGCGCAGCCCGCGGCTCCGCAGGCGAGTGCCGCGCGTGGTGGTGCTTCTCGTGTGAAGCTGGTCTTTCTCGACGAGCTGGCGGCGTTTGTGCACCGCCAGCGAGGCTTCACGGCGTGCTGGTACCTGGTTCCACGCTCCGCCAAGCTGGTCGGCGATCTAATCCACGAGATCACGCACGAGTTTGAGCTCACAGGGAGGTGTCCGCAGGGCGTGGAGCTGCTTCTCGACGGTTTCCATGTGATGGCGAATCAGGACATCGATATGGTACGCGACAACGACGCACTCGCAGTGCAGTGTGTGGCGTTTGTGGGCGACGCCGTGGGGCCCGAGGAGGAGCCGACGAAGAAAAGGAATATGAGGCAGATGAACGGCGACGAGTGCGAAGCGAATGATGGATCACCGACTAAAAAGAAGAAGAAGGTTAAGCGTAGCGCGGATGCCGGTGAGAAGAAGATCGAAACGACAAAGCTCGGAAGCAAGGCTGAGAAGAAGACGTCGACAGTGTCGCCCGCGGCTGTGAAGAAGCCGCTCGCTGCTGCTCTACGCAGTTCGAGCGATAGCAGCAGTGACAGCAGCGACTCGGACGACGATAAGGCGCCACAGCCACGCCCAGTACCGTTGAAGGAGAAGAAGCACGCGTTTCGAGCTGCCATCCAGGACGCGGTGAAGGAGATGAGCCGAGAAATCGCAGTCACGTCCGCGACCAGTTCCAACACAGCAACCAGCTCCAGCAGCAGCAGTAGCGACAGTGACAGTGATAGTGACAGTGATAGCAGCAGTGAAGATGAAGCGACCAAAACCAAGAGTGTAGTTAAGGGAAAGCTGAACGGCCGTGCAAACGCCAAACCCTCGGTGACCGGCGAGGCTGCCACGCGCACACGCCGGCGAAGACGACCTCGACGACGCCCGAAGAATGATGGTGCGGCACTGGCTGCCACGCCGAAACCACCCAACTCGAAGACGACGGGCAAAGCCCCTGCCCCGCAGGCAGCACCAGTGCAGCTGCCTGTGGCGACGGCGACCACCGAGATCCGCCCACTCCGTATTCGCGGCGTCCCTCAGACATCGAAACAAAATGGCAAGAGCCACATGCGCTTCGACGGTCCAAGCATCAAGCCCGTCGAGATGCGACGAGCTCCGGAGCGTATTGTGGCGACTGATCTGGAGAAGTATGGCCCGCAGTCGTCCAAGCCGCAAAGCGTTCCACTTGAGACGATGCATGCCGACGGCGAGCAGGACGACAGAAGCAGCCACGAGACGACGACGAAGAAGCCGTACAAGGAGATGTGGAAGCGGCCGTACGAGATCATTTCCAGCATCCACGACAGCATGCCCAACCAAACGACCGGCAAGCCGGTGAGCTCTCGATCGCTGTACAGTGGTTCGCTTACAACTCATATCTAACCATCCTCCTGCACTACTGTCAAGCAGTCAGTGGACTCGCTGCTCGCCGAGTTCCCCACCAAGCCATCCAGCGCCACAGGATCCGGCCTCCAGACCGACGACGTCGTCGCCTACAAGACGCTCACACTGTGCATGGAGACCTTCCAGCCTGTCGTGAGTGACTGGCAGTGCGGCCAAGTCGTGGACGTGCTCGACGCCGACGGGCTCGTGACCCTCATCCCGTACTCGTGGTCTGTGCCGAGTGCGCACGGCGGCAAGCTGGCGTGGCAGCCCACGCATCCTCACGCTGGAGAAGACGCCAGTGTGAGCTGCAGCCTGAGCGAGATCAGCGAGCTGCGCTACCTCAAAGGACCGACGCAGGCAAAAGCTGCGAGTGCAAACGCCGCACCATGAACAGAGAGACAAGACATTGGAAAGTGGCAGTGGAAAACAGTCGAATTTCTCAATATTAGGGATGTTTTTTTTCTGTGTGTTGGGTTGCCAGTGAAGTCTTCATTCTACACGCATGGGACGCAGCCGCCCACGCACAATCGCCAGCTCAACGCGGCGGAGACGATCAGCAGTTTCTTAGACACGCGGGCCGTACACCGAGAGGTCATTGCCTGGCAGGATGAACTGCACAAAGTTCTCCTTGAACTCGCGCGCGAGCTTGTGGGCCGTGGCGTCGAACGCGGCCTTGTCGGCCCAGGCGTTGCGCGGGTCGAGGATCTCGGTCGGCACGCCCTCGACGGCGGCCGGGATCTGCACGCCAAAGACCGGGTCCTCCGTGAACTGCGTGTTGTTGATGCTGCCGTCAAGCACAGCGTCAACGCACTTGCGCGTGTACGAGAGCTTCATGCGCTTGCCGACGCCATACGCGCCGCCGCTCCAGCCAGTGTTGATGAGGTAGACGTGCGTGTTGTGCTCCTGGAGCTTCTTCTTGAGCAGGTCGGCGTAGACCGTCGGGTGGAGCGTCATGAACGCCGCGCCAAAGCACGTCGAGAACGTCGCCTGCGGCTCCGTCACGCCGCGCTCCGTGCCGGCGACCTTGGCCGTGTAGCCCGAGAGGAAGTGGTACTGCGCCTGGCCGGCCGTGAGCTTCGACACGGGCGGCAGTACGCCGTAGGCGTCGCACGTGAGGAAGATGACAGCGTTCGGGTGGTTACCCTTCGACTGCTTCTGGTAGTTCGGGATGTAGTAGATCGGGTACGAGACACGGCCATTCTCCGTCTTGCTCTTGTTGTAGTAGTCGGGCTGGTTCGTGGCCTCGTCGATCCACACGTTCTCGAGCATGGCGCCCGGGCGGATGGCGTTGAAGATATCCGGCTCGTTCTCGGCGCTGAGGTCGATCGTCTTGGCGTAGCAGCCGCCCTCAAAGTTGAACACGCCTTCATTGTCCCAGCCGTGCTCGTCGTCGCCAATGAGCTCGCGCTTCGGGTCGGCCGAGAGCGTCGTCTTGCCCGTGCCCGAGAGACCAAAGAAGATGGCCGTGTCGCCAGCCGGGCCAATGTTAGCCGACGCGTGCATGGCCATGACGCCGTCGAGCGGCAGGTAGTAGTTCATCATCGAGAAGATGCCCTTCTTCATCTCACCGCCGTAGAACGTGCCGCCAATGACCGCGATACGCTTCTCAATGTTAAAAACCACAAAGACCTCCGAGTGGAGGCCGTGGGCCTTCCAGTCCTCGTCGACGACGTTACAGGCGTTGATGATCGTGAAGTCGGCGTTGAAGTTCTCAGCCACGTCCTTGAACTCGGGGCGGATGAACATGTTGGTCACAAAGTGGTGCTGCCACGCGAGCTCCGTGATGATGCGCACGTTGAGGCGCGTCTTCTCGTTGACGCCGCAGTGGCCGTCAAATACGTACATGCGGTCGACGCCGCAGAAGTGCTTGGTGGCCTTGGCGAGCAGCGTGTCGAACACCTCGGGCGTCGTGGGCTGGTTGACCTCGCCCCACCAGACGTGGTCCTCCGACGGCGCCTGCTTGACAATGAACTTGTCCTTGGGCGAGCGGCCCGTGAACTTTCCCGTGTCGACAGCGAACGTGCCGTTCGCGACAAAGTGGCCTTCGTTGTACTTGCGCTCGTGCTCCGTGAGCTGCTCGTGCGTGAGGTTGTGGAAGACCGTGCACTTGTTCTGGATGCCGAGGGCCTCCAGACCGACCTGCTGCGTGGTGGTTTCGTGCGCCATGGTAGAT
>JAADVV010000088.1:0-28821 GCA_023335905.1 Pythium pyrilobum | reverse complement strand
CCCCCCCCCCCCCCCCCCGTCCCCCTCTCCTACTACGCCGTCCGTCGTCATCGTCGTAGTCCCTAAGTATCTGTGTGTCGCACACACACGCCACGCCGGCCGTTACCCGCATTAGCCTCCTTCGGAGAATGCACGCACACCCACGTCGTACTACAGTATATATAGAGTAGTCTTCCTCGCGCTCCCACCGAGAGTTTGCTGCTCCCCACCCGCAATCGCCTCTACGTCTCGCTTCTTGTCCGTCCAGGCTGTTTCGTGGACCGTTCACACCATACCATGCAGCCTGTGTCCACGCTGGTGGACTCTCCCTTTCCTGCCCCTGTTCTCTTTCCCACCGCGAGGCGCTTTCAGTTCGCGCCGCCGGCGACCTCGGCGAGCGCCGCCTTGTCGGCGGGCGTGAGCTCGGGCAAGATCGCCTGCAGCAGCTCGCCGTTCGCCGTCACGGCCTGCACGGCCATCGGGATCAGGGCCTACAGAAACAGCCAGCCAGCCACCCAGCCAGCCAGCCACAGGATTAGTCAGCCGCGGAACGTCGCGGCGTCGTTTTGCCCTCCGTCCTCACGCACCTTGAGGTCAACCTCGTTGAGCGGGTCAAAATGGGCCTCAAACTCCTCCTCGACGTCCTCGGCGCCGTCGTCTCCCGCGAACGCGCCGTCGCCGTCCAGGCGGTCGGAGAGAAGCTCGAATTGGTCTGGCCACGTACTAGTTAGTCCCTCAACCTCTCGTCGCGTCATGGCCACCACTGCGTTCGTACCTGCCGGAGCGAAGATCGATCCGCCGGCGCCGCTCGAGGCCGCCGCGTCGTCGTCGTCGTCGCCCGAGTCGTCCTCGTCGTCCTCCGACGACTCCCACTCGTCCTCGTCGTCGCCCAGCTGCGCGTGGACCTTGGCCAGCACCGTGATGAGCTTGGTCATAAAGTGCACGCGCGTGAGCTGCTTCGCGGCCTGCGACGTGGCCGCCGTCTTGGAGCGCGTGCGCGTCTGGATGCCCGCGGACGAGTCCGCGCCACTCTCGTCCGGGACCTCGCTGCCGGCCACGACGATCTGGGCGACACGCGGGTCGTTCCACTCGGCGACCTTGAGCAGCGCGCTCACGGTCACCTTGATACAGTAGAGCCCGTAGAACTCGTCCTGCTTCTCGATCCACGTCGCAAACACAAACTCGAGCATGTTCGTGGACGCCGGCGCGGGCAGCTGCTCGAGCACGTTGAGGATCTCGTGGCCGTGGGTGTGCACGAGGCGAGCGAACACGAGGCACAGCGACTGCACGAGCGACGGCAGCTTGGCCGTCGCGAGCTTGGCGCAGATCGCCGTCAGAATGGACTGGATCGTCTCCGTGGGCAGCGCCGACCCGAGCTTGAGCAGGATCTGCGTGATCAAACCGCCGACACACACGGCGCACGACTCGTCCACCGAGGGGGAGAGCAGCTTGGCCGCGACCTGCATGGTCGCGTCGATGCCGCTCGCGCCGTTGGCCGCGCACTTGTACTCGGCGAGCACGTCGACGGCGAACATGACGAGCCACTTGAGGCAATCCGCGCCCGAGTTGAGCACCTTCTCGTCGTCGACGGCCTCGAGCACGCTGACCAGCGGCTCGAACACGAGCTGCACGATCTGCGCGCTCATCGCGCGCACCGACGGGTCCACGGCAGCGCCCTCGGACGAGCCCGACGCGGTCGCGAACGAGTGCTTGACGATCGTCTTGAGCACGGTGATCGCGCTCGCGGCGATCGTCGTGCCGTTGCCCGCGGCGCCCAGCTCCTCGCGCGCCTGGAGTAGCATCTGGCGCAGCACGGGCAGCACCTGGCCGTGGAGGTTCGCGACGATCTCGACGTTGTCGTACTCGAGCAGCGCGCCAAACGCGCCGTCAATGAGCTCGCTGAGCAGCGGGTCGTTCAGGTGCTGGCGCCAGTGCGTCAAGAAGCACGCGACCGTCGCGTTCGCCGCCGGCGGCGCCAAGTTGGGCAGCTCCTGGAGCACGACGACCAGCGTCTCGAGCGCGATGTGGAGCGTCTCGGTCGACGCGAGCGCCGTGAGGTGGATGAGCCGGTCGACGACCACGGCGCTCGCCTCCTGGAGGTACTGCTTGCCGGCCTCGTTGCGCAGGATCGCGCCCACGGCGCGGCACGCGTACAGCTTGACGGGCAGCACCTGGCCCTGCTCGAGCCCCGAAATCGCGACCTGCAGGAACGCGTTGAGCATCTCCGTGTTCATGGCCGTCGCGAGCTTGCTCGCGCACCAGAGCGCGCGCGCGCGCAGATAGATCGTCTCGCCCGCGGCGTTCATGACCTGGAACAGCGTCTGCAGGAACGAGCCGAGCGCGAACACGTCGCCGATCATGGCCGCGTCCTTCTCGAGCACCGCGAGGATCGACGGCGCGATCGTGCCGACCACGAGCAGCGCCGCCTCCTGGAGCCGCCAGTTGCCGGCGCCTTCACCTCCGGTGAGGTACCGCTGCGCGGCCTGCAGCGTCGCGACCACGGCCTTGCGCCCAAGCACGGACTCGAGCTCGACGAGCAGGTCCGTGCCGGCCGTGCGGATGGTGTACGCGAGGCTCTCGTCGTCCTCGTCGGCGACGTACTTGTTCGGGTCGTCCGCCCACGTCTCCATCTGGCTCGCCGTGATCTGCATGTACGCGACCATGACAAACACAAAGTCGGGCAGCCCGCCCACGACGAGCGCGCGCGTCTTCTTGGTCGGCGCGTGCATCGTGCTCCTGAGGAACTCAAAGGCCGCGACCACGACGGCGCCGCGGCCAATGTGCGCGCCGTCGCCGTCGCTGTCGTACGCGTCGTCGTCGTCCGCGTCCGCGCGCTGCACGACCAGCTCGTTGAACGGCGCGACGCCGCGCGCGAGCAGCGCGTAGACCTGCGGCACGATCTGCGGCAGCAGCTCCGCCATGTGCTTGGGCCACTCCTCGACAAACTTGCTGAGCGTCGTGAGCACCTGGATCTGGAGCGCGTTCTCCTTGACGCTGGCGGCGGGCGCCGCGAGCTCCCGCAAAAAGAGCGCGATCCACTGCGAGACGTTGCCGTTGAGAAGCTGCTGCGCCGCGGCGTTGCCCACCTGGGCCTCCATGCCGACCATTTGGAGACTGCTCTCCACGATGCGCACGACGCGCGTGCGCACACCGACCGAGAACTCGCCGCGCGCCGCGAACACGCGCTCCAAGTGCGGGAACACGACCGTCACGAGCTCGCAGCAGTGCTCGCTCGAAAAGTGGTTGCCCGCGAGCGACAGGAAGCGGATCGCAAACGCCATGGCACGCGGCGACGAGGACGCCGACGAGCCGGCGACCAGCGCGACCATGACCGGCAGCAGCTCGGGCCACTGGTCGGGCCAGTCGCGCTCAAAGATGGCCGTGATGGCCATGCACAGCGCCGTCTCGAGCTTGCTCTCGGCGTAGAGCTGCAGCACGTCGTCGCGCTGCACGGACGCCACGATGGCCGCGCGCACCTGCTGCTTCTCCGGCTCCGAGACGAGGTACTCGACGACGTCCGGAGCGCGGGCGTGCTCTCCATCGTCGTCGTCGTCGCCGTGGGCGCCCTGCGTCCAGTGGGACGCCACGAGCTTCTTGAGCAGGATACACGCGAGCTGCCGGTGCGCGTTCTCGACTTGGAGAGCGCCTCCGGCGAAGAGAAACTCACAGAGCTGGAGCGCAAAGCCGGGCGCGCGCAGCAGCGCCGTGAGCTGCGCCTCACACTGCGCGCGGGCCTCGCCGTGGCCCGTCAAGTGGCCCTGCAGCAGCGCCGCGAGCTGCTCCATGTTCGCACTCATGGAAGGATTCAAGGAGAGGCAAGTGTTGGTGACGTTTTCGTTGGCGACCACAATGGGTTGGCGCTTTTCGGCGGGTGTTGGCGTTGGCGGGTTTTTGTTGTTGGCGGAAGCAAGTGGAGGGGACGCGTGGGGTCGTGTGGACCACAGGAAAGACTTCACACTAGCAGATCAGAGTGGACGCTACCGTTTCTATATGGGTACGCATTGAAGTCGAAAAGATCCACCAACTCCGTGTCTCGATTCTCAGCGGGGTGCCACTGACACCGACCCCGCGTCGCGATAGGTAGCCCTATTTATACATAAAACGTCGTACAGCGGACGAGTAAGATCCCGGTCTCTCGGTGTCTGTTGTTGTTCCGTTGATTACGCTTGCGATTCACTCGAGTCGAGGATTTCAATGATCCCGTCTTCGGCGTCTGTTCCTCCTTCGTAAGTGGGCTGCGGTCGAGTGGACGCGACGACGGCACTTTCATCGACAATATCTTCGTTGTCAGACGTCGAGAGATCTATGGCGATGGGCGTGACGGTAGTGGGGGTGGCACCTGTGACGTCCACGATTGCACGCGCGGACGGTGGTGGTAACGCGGCTGTGGCAGACCCGTCTTTCGCCTTTGCGATCTTCTCGCGGAGCCATTTCTCGTCGTGAAAGGCAACGTCGTGAGGTAGCTTGTTTAGCTTCAGGTAACGCAGCGTCTCGGATAGCTCCATATTGCTCACAATATCGGTCAGTTGCGGGCTCACCTCAATCGCGATGGTGGCGCCGCACTCTTGAGCCAAGCGTCGGAGCTCCTGCACCTTGTGGATACCTCGCCGAAAAACCAGCAAATTGCGGTCCGCAAACGTCAACGACTTCTGTTCTCGCTGTCCCCGCTCTCGTCCTGCGCGCCGTTGTGTCAGTTTCTCCCGTATTTGCTGCAGCGACATCAACGAGTCCCCCACACCATCTTCAGTAACAGGCTGCACGGGCTGACTGCGGGTGGCTGGTGACGGTGATGCTTGCTGTGGGAGTTGCCGCAGCATCTGTCGCAGCATCTCGATGTTTGCTCGTTTTGGTACCGGTTTGCCTTGATAGCTTGAATCAGAGCAGCATAATGATCCGCCGTGGTTGAGCTTGGCATGGTTGGCATTGTTCCAGTCGGCGCTTTGACATTCATTGGGAAGTGCGAAGCACCTTCGCCGAACCGGCCACGCAGAGAAACACCTCCGAGACTATCTCCTCTGGCAGCTTCTGCTTGTGACTTTGCCGGCTTCGTGCTGCCAGAGGTTCGCGTTTGGCGGCTGCAGTACCTGCATTCGATGGTCTTCGGCACTGGCACCCGAGTGACTTCCTCCGGGTAAATCTCGTTCGATAGGTGACAGTAGTCGCACGAAACAACCCGCACGCCGTCACGGCTGCTGGCAGCGGAATCATAGCTCGACTCGTCGAGGTTGAGTCTTCGAAGTGCCTTGAAGTATCGATAGCTCGCGGTAATTTCTTCCTGCTCCGCTGCAGTGCAATTGTCGTCGAGGGTTTCTTCAAACATGGTCTCGTGTTCGAACCAATCGAGAACGCGGTCGAGCCCTTCCTCACGCATCTTCTTCAACAGTCCTTGCAGCACAACATCGCCAACAGGCCCAGCAAAGAGGCTGCTAACGTCCGCTTGAGCTTCGGCTGCATCGCCTTTCGAGGGTTCGGCGTGATCTTTCAGTTTCGCGGTGTCTGGGACTAGCACGGTCGACTTTTGTTGCATCGAAGCATTCAGATCGTCCAGATTTAAATAGTTCTGCAGATCGGCGTACATGAACTTGCGTTCTGGCGTCTTCTCGTCAATGATTCGCTTCGCGACGCTCTCCTTGCGGATCTGCAGTCGTACACTTTCTTCTCCATCGTGCCAGCACTCACAAATCGATAGACGAAAACCGGTTTTGTTTGCCCGAAGCGATACGACCGACACAGAGCTTGGGAGTCGCTGCAGGGGTTCCAGCAGACATCGAAGATGATGATTCGATTGCCTGCACACAGGTTGACACCTTCCCCTCCAGCCTTCGTCGAGATCATGAACAGATCCGCCTCTTCTTCCCAGTCATTGAACTGCCCGATCATCCGAAATCGTTCTTGCTGGGGCGTGCTACCGTCAATGCGTAAAAAGCTGATGTGGTCGGACCGGCGCTTCTCACGCCGATTGTGCTGTGCAATCATTCGCTCCACAGTATTCAGCGTCAGAATGCTTTGAGAGAAAAGGATTACGCGGTCACCGATGGCCTTGGACTCGATAAGGATCTCCATCAGCAACTGCATCTTGGTGCTCGTCTCGAGAACTCCTGAAGTGTACTGGCGCATGAAATCCTGTGCAAACTTGAGCCGATGATCGCGGCTAACTGGCGGCTGCTTGTCGCTGTTGCGTTTTGCGTATGGCTTGTCAAGCTCATCCAAGATGGAATCACTATCATCATCGGATTCAGCTAGAGAGCCGCGGTCTGGTTGTGCAGCGATTCGCGGTCGTTGGCCGATGCTCGCTCCCAGATAGTGGATCGCATCTACTTCATCATCGTCGTCCCCCATACCGGTGCGTGCTCGAGCCTTGCGCTTCCCCGCCCCAACCGCCTGGTATGTCTCTGCAATCACGTCCAAGTGGTTGGCGATTGCAAGTGTGATGTGGTACGATCTAAGAAGGTCGACGCGGCCATTATCCTGGACCGGGATGCCGCACTGAAGGAATGTCCGATAGAGTGTCGCTTGCGGTTCGGCGAGCTTGCACAGAAACACCCACTCTTTCTTCGGTGGTAGCTGGCGGAATAAGTATTCTTGATCTCGACGAAGCACCAGCGTCTTGAGTTCGTTCGTGACACGAACGCACGCTGCCTCGCGATCCGTTTGTCTTCTTCGGTGCTATCCACACACTGCCCGTTCTTGATGGGCAGTGCGAACCGGTTCGTGAAGTCTTTCAATGTGCCCAGGTAGTCTGGACGCGCAAAATCGACCATGGTCCAGTACTCCTTCAGATGGTTTTGCAGCGGGTACCCCGTCAAGATGATCCGCCGCGACGTCTTGACGTGCTTCAACGCCTTGGCGAGCTTGGATTCCGGGTCCCGCACACGGTGACCTTCTCTAGCACGATCAAGTCCGGTCCCGGGTCGCTCAGGTACTTGAAGGCTTCTCGAATCAAGTCAGCGTTCTTCGCGTTGCAGGCCGCGAGCTTCTCCTCGCCGCTCGCCTGGAGCACGAGGATGCGGTACAGCTCGTAGCCCATGATGAGCACGCCGCCAAGGCGACGCTACTGCTGGATGGCGTGGACTCTCTCGACCATGTTCTTCTCCCGACTCGACTCGAGCGTGCACACGCCGAGCTTGCGCGCGTCCTTCTTGCCGAGCCACTTGACCACTTCGGCCTCCCAGTTGCGGACACAGATCGTCGGCGCGAGAATCAGCACGTGCCTGTGGCGGGTCACGAGTTTGCCGTCCGCTGGGGACTGCGTCTTCAGCGCAAGAAACGCCTGCACGACCGTGATGACCTGCAGCGTCTTGCCGAGACCCATAAAGTCGGCGAGAATGCAGCCAAAGCCCGTGGGCTCCACCGCGACGTGGCTCCACAGGAACTGCGCGCCTTTGACTTGGTGCTTCTTGAGCCTGCCCGAGATCGCAGGGTGGACCATTACGGGCTGCGTCGCCGAGCCGACCTCGCCGTCGGGCGGCTTGCCGTCGTCCGCGCGAGGGTTGAGACACACCAACGAAACGGCCGCCGCCTTCTTATCTTCACTGTCGACCTCCTCCTCGGCGTCGTCTTCGTCGTCATCGTGCATGAACGCCGCGTTCGACGCGCGCGCCCGCTCGGCCTCGCGTGCGCGGCGCGTCGGATGGTCCAGGTCGTCGTCGCGGCGGATCTCCGCGAGCTCGCGGCGCCGCGAGCCGATGCGCGGCCCGTCCAACGCGGCCGCGACGCGCTGCCTCTTCCGCTTGCCGCCTGCGCTTCCTCCAGACGAACTGATCGTCCGCTTGGGCGTGTTGCGCGGCGTGTTCTCCTTGTCGCTGTCGTCGTCGTCGTCGTCGTCGATGACGATGACGTCGCCCTTGCTTGCGAGCGGCGCGTCACCATCTCCGCGTCGTTGCTCATCGGGACGATCGCTGCAGCCCACGACCACTGGCATAGCGTCGTCCATCGTTCAGAGAACGACAAAGAGAGAGATCGCTCTGTTAGGTGGCGCCGCGTTTCCTCTTGCCCGACGTGCACTTCCGCCACATGCAAGGCTAATCACTCGAACAGTAGCCCTCCGACTCGCTTTTTTCCCGCACATTTGTTTTGGCAGGGGTACTTAGTGACGATATGCACTTGAACTAGGCTAGGTCTCATCAAATGTGCGAATTTGAGTCATTTAGGAACGATAGTGTGGTTTCCAAGTGGCTACAGAATGAAGCCTACTCGAGTTGGACTACGCGGTCACGAGCTCTTCCGACTTGTCCCACAAAGCGGCGGCGAGCTTGGCGTCGTTCGCCTGCGCCGACGGGTCGCGCACCTCGTGGACGCGGATGTAGTCGCCGCTGTACCAGTCGTTGGGGGCCCAGTCCTCGACAGCGAGCCGCCCCATGAACGTGCCGGAGACCTCGCTCGTGCTCACGTGGATGTTGTTCTTCTTGCAGAAGTCTAGCACAACCTTCATATCCATGTCAAAGCCGCAAAGCAGCGGCGTGTCGGACGTGAAGCTCGCCGTATACGCGATGCACGGCAGTCCAGTGGGGAAGCGGCGGATCCACTCGAACATGAAAAGCAGGTTGCAGAGCTAGTGGTGGTTAGGCTGCTTGGCGACGTGGAGACACGCGTGGAAGCCGACGCCAGAGTTGCCGCGAGCTTAGAGTCCTTGGCCTGCGACGACGGCTGGTATACCTCGTGGACGCGGATGTAGTCGCCGCTGGCCCACTTGTTGGTGGCCCATTCGTCGACAGCGAGCCGCCCATGAACGTACCCGATACCTCGCTCGACCTCACAGGGATATGCAGGGACTATCGTGGCTGTGTCTTTGCAGTTCATGGAGATGCCGCCACTGAAGTGAATGCTTCTTCCTGTTCAAAACCCCGTTTATGTTGAACTGTACACGCTGGCCAAATGGACCCGCCGAGCGTATGATCCATGGGAAGGCTCCACCGCTGTCTTCAATCCAGAAGGCCTTCCACCAAACGGTGTCCTCCTTTGCGCCGTCGGCAAAACATGGAACGTCGCTGTCAGCATGACAGAAATTTTGCCTTCATGCCAGCATGGCATGAAGGCGCCCACCAGGACCAAAGCATATCACTTATGCCAGTATATAGGCAATTTGAGATGAGATCCATTCTCCCGTTGAGGTACTATAATAAGAGAGGATGCGGATCTGCTTTGTGCCTTTTCGATTTCTCCTCGCCGAGCCCCCGCCACACGCTCGATGGCGTCGATACCGAGCCTCAAGCTCACGTACCTCAACCCCGCGGCGCGTGCCGAGCCTATCCATATTGCCCTCCGCCTGGGTGGCGTCGCCTTCGAGGACGAGCGGATCACGCGCGCGCAGGGCCTCAAGGCATCGCTGCCCTACAGCCAGTCGTTTGTGCTGCTGTGTTACGCCGACTAGCTGAGCCTCTCCAGCAAGCTAAGATGGACGAGCGTATCGCACGCGTGGAGAAACCGATAAGGATACGCCTAGTATCCTTATCACGACACGTTCGGATCGGTTGATGGCGAATCCTGCGGGAGCAGTTACTCGCCGATGGCGTGGTTGTCAAGGCCCTGGCGACGCTGGAGAAGCGGATCCTCGAATGGAAGAAGCCGTCGTCGCCGTTGGTGGTCGGATACACAATCTCGATCGCGGACCTGCTCGTGTACCACATCGTCGACTTTGTCACGAGCGGAGTATACAGCCACTCCGCGTTGACGCTCGGACGAGTTCACGGTACACTGCACTGTACACTGCGGGCGATCGCAGACGCCGTACTCGCGCACCTTGCGCGTCGTGGACGAATACGCGGCCAAGGCGGCCCACTGAACAGTCTCACACTACATCGTAGTCGCACAGTCTAACACAGTAAGCGAGATGGATGCAAATTCATGTTGGTACAGCGGGATGGTTCCACACAGCGTGGATCTTGACGAAAAAGACCTGGTGCATGAACTCGACGAGCGCGTCTTCGCTGGCAAACTTGACCCATTAGTCCGTGGCCTTCTCGTCGCGAACGTTCATACGGTATACGTAGTGGAGTTCAATCAAAGTCGAGCTTTGTCATTTTCTATACAGTATGTGTGGTTGGTCGGGCGAGACGGCGCAAATATTCCACACGCCGCACGCCGTCGCGTGGTTCTGAGGAACATACCTATCAATATAATAGTTCGTGAAAGGCTGCACCACCGTTCGAAAGCCACGCGATTCTCTTGTCCACATCCACACACGCAGTGTTCCACAAGTCACCCTGCTATGTGTGGTACATCGGTGTCACCACTCCAAAGTAGAGATGGCTGCATTGGATCAATGGTTACGATCTTTCGAATTCGAGGGAACTGGAAGCCTCAGGCGTACCATACGAAGTGATCGCGTCAATATGAACCTCGGCGTAGCGGTCACTTGCTGACGATCCCTGACCCACAAAAGACGCGTTAGCTATAATACGAAACGGTGCGCTTCACGAGCTCCTCAGATTTGGTCCACAGCGCAGCGGCGAGTGCGGCGTCCTTGGCCTGCGCGGACGGCTCATACACATTACGAACGCGGATATAGGACCCGTTGGTCCACTTGTTTTCCGCCCAGTCTTCGACGGCGAGGCGTCCCATGAACGTCCCAGAGATCTCGCTCGTGCTGACGGGAACACCATTCTTCTTGCACATCTCCACGATGGTCTCGACGTCGTGGTTAGCGTCCCGTCCAAGGGCCGTGTCCGGAGTGTATCCAGGCGAGTACGAGATGCACGGCGGCCCGCTCGGGAAGCGGCGGATCCACTCGTACATGAAGAGCAGGTTACAGAGCTTGGAGGTCGTGTAGGCTTCGAGGCCATTGAACGGTTCGTACCCGAGAGCGAGCTGTTCGAGGTCCGACACATTGGGCGGAGGCATTGACGTCTTCTCTGCCGGGTCGTGGGTCTCGGACGAGATCATCACGATGCGCTGGGCACGGTCGCGCAGCAGCGTCGCCAGAAGGAAGTGGCCCAGGTGGTTCACGCCGAACGTGGCCTCGAAGCCGTCGGCGGTCGTCTTCTTCTTCGGTCCCTGGACACCGGCATTGCACATCAACGTCGAGATAATGGGCACGTCCTGGCGCGTCTTGAGCTGCTCACAGTACGCGTGGATGGCCTCCAGGCTGTTGAGGTCCAGAAGGCCTTCCTCGACGGTCGTCGACGTCGCCGCGACGGCGCGCACCTTATCCGCTGCGTCACGGATCCGCTCGGCACTGCGGCCCGTGAGGATCAGGTGGTGGTTGGGCTGCTTGGCGACGTGGAGGCACGCGTGGAAGCCGAGCCCAGAGTTGCCACCGGTGACGAGCACGATCTTCTTGGTGGTTTGCGTGGTGGCGGGCATGGCTGCTGAGCTGGAGGTGGGGGTGGTGCTGGTGGTGCTGCGCCGCAGATTACAGAATGAGTAAGCGAGCTCAGCGTGACGAAGGAGGCTGGGAGCGTGGCCGTCGACCTCACTTGTGCCCGTGGAACCTGCAGAGGCAGCAACCAGTGTGTACTATGACAGCGTGTCAACTTGAGGATGCTTCCACCGCAAACAGCAAAACCACGCGGCCGCAGTGATGGTCCCAGTTGACCACGTTTACGGTGGAGCCGATGTCGTTTGTAACTAATATAAGTACGTTACATTGACCGAAACGGCGCGAACTCGATCGCTGACTTTCGAAAATTTGGCGCCACCATCTCAAATCCGTATAGAAATGGATATTAACCATACAAAAACCAAGCTGCTCAATTGCTACCATTTCTAACCTCTAAAGGTTGGAATGATGGTCAGATCGCATTCCTGTACCGCCATTGCGGGTTCGGCAAAACCCGGTCTTTTCAAATACGTGGGTGGCTATTACATATCGGTGGGCGGCTTCCGCTCGTTGCTCAAGTGACCACGCGCTCGACCACGCGTCTGCCATGCGCATCTCGCTCTCCTCCCACTGGGTGACGGTCGGCTCGTACATGCACCGCATCGCACCGTATTGCCCGCTGCGCCTGCTGCTCGTTGCGGTGCTCGTTGCGGTGCTCGTTGCGGTGTTCGTCACCACTCTCGTGATCTGTCGCCCGCGCAGCGCAAGAAGCGCCGCGCCCGCGCCGACAAGGCGGAGCCTGCGAACCCCTTCGCCACTTCCGCGACCGCCGGTGAGACGCCGCCGTGACGCGGCGACCCGGCCGCGCCACCGCCTATGACCGCCGTCATGGCGCTCACTCAGCCTGCTCGGCGACGCCCAGTACCGTCAGCTCGCCGACTCGAGGAATCGGCAGCGATAGTGGCGGGTTTTAGATTTTGGGTGTTTGGTAATATGGGTTTCCATTAATACAGTGATCTGACAGCCAACGTACTATTGTAAGACATCCAATCATTTGTATACTGATATAACATCTACGAATATATGGTTATATCCGTTACCTTATCGTTCGTAGCACGTTATGCACCCCATAGGACATGTTCTAAGTGTTGTATAATTTGTGTATAAATACATAGTCCTGGGTGGATTGATGGTTTATTTCACTTCGGAATACTTGGGGTCGGCAACTCGCGAACTCTAATGGCAGACACCATGCAGCTCCGCGTGCGCAGCCTCGATGGCGTCGAGATCGTGCTGGACGTGCCGCACCACGGCGTGTGCGTGCCCGTGGCGGAGATCAAGCGGCGCGCGCTCTCGCAGCTACTGAAGCTGCGTGGAAGCGAGGCGCTCCGGGGAAAAACGGCCGCCAACAGCGGCGGCGAGGAGCTCAAGGCAAGCGACAGTGATATCGGTGACGCAGACCTCGCGGCAAAACTGGCGAACGCGTGGCTCGCATTCCGCGGCGAGTTGCTGGCGGATGCCGACACCGTGAATCTGTTCGCGCTCGTGCCAGCGGACTTTTTCGTGCTCGTAGAGGAGCCGCCGAGCGACGGCGACGACAGCAGAGACGCAGCCGTGGAGGAGGCCGAGGAGGAGGAGAGTAAAGCGGAAGACGACGACAGCACCGAAGTGCGGAGGCGGAGAAAGCGGCAGCGGACTGGGTGTGAGAGTGGAGAAGAGAGCGCGGTGTCTGCAGAGAGCGTGTCGGCATTGGTGGAGATGGGGTTTGCTCAGGACCAGGCGAGGGCGGCGATGCAAGTCGCGGGTGGCGAACTGTCGCGCGCCGTTGCGCTGCTCATGGGCGAGGCCGACCCAGCCGCTCCGAATGGAAACGGTCAGCGGCGCGACCGCCTGAGCGCATTCGTGCGTGGACTGGTCCGCCGGTATCCGGAGCTAGCAGACATCAAGCCGCTGCTGATGCACGAGCAAGTCCACGCGATGAAGCGTCTCGCGGCGAACAGCGACTTTGACACGCTCGTGGCGCTCAAGGAGTCGTTCCCAGCGCATTGGCTCGCGCAGATGAACGAGAATCCGGCCGCGACGGTGCTGTTTCTGGTGGTCCCCGAGCAGTTGAAGCAGCGCGGACGGACGGACGGTGCAAGGGTGATGGAGACCACCAGGCAGACAGACCAGAGCGAGATCGACCTCACCAGTGGCTCGCCGATCGGCGACGCTCCAGGCTTTAGCGCCAAGGATCGGGACGTGATCGACAGAGTTCGTCTCGCTTTGCGATTCTGGGTTTGTATTGGGTATGTTTTTCTAACACTATTGATGGTTTTCTTCGATGGGCAGCTCACGTCCATGGGCTTTGCGTTCGACCTCGTGGCGGCCGTGTACGAGTCGTGCGGAGGCAACGAAGAAGTCGCCGCGAATTTGCTCTTGGAGACGCTACAGTGAGGAGGTGGAGGAAATCAAATGGGCAGACACTTGGTCTCCCAGATGCGGTTGCCGACGTACTGCAGGCGGTGGGACGTGTACCGCAGCGCGATGCCCTGGAAGAGGAAGGCCAGGTCGCAATCGTTGGCTTTCATCTCGTCAAACTTGGCGCGCGTCAGCGTGTACACGACGCTGCGCTTCGTCGCGACTAGCGTCGTCTTGCGCTTCTCGCCTGTCAAAAGACACAGCTCACCGACGATCGCGCCGACCGCGACGTCCTCGGTCGTGCCCGCTTCCTCTTCGACGATGGACTGCAACTGACCGTCGATCAGCAGCATCGCGCGGTCGGCGATACCGCCTTGCTTCCACAGCACCTGGCCGGCATCGAGCTCCTCCAGCGAAAAGTACTCAAGCAGATTGTGGAGAACGCGCAGCGGCTGGTCCGGCATCAGCTGCTGCAATCGCGTGAGGTGGGCACACTCGTCGTCGTCGAGATGCTTCGCCTTGGCGACCACGCGCGACGCCGTGTAGGACGCCAGAGTGCTGTCCTCGCACCATTCCAGCGCGGCGTTGAGGTCCGGCGCGAGGTGAAACAACGAGTGGTCGGCAAAGACCTGGTTGAGGTGGTCGGCAAATCGATGGTAGATTGACGGCACCGCGGCAAACACGAGACGGCAGTGGTGGACGTCGCAAACGTACTTGATCTTGGTGAGGCGGTCGGCGGCCGATGAGTCGAGGCCCACGACAAGCGTGAAGTCGAGGATCAGGCAGCGCAAACGATTCCCCGCCACGAGCTCCGAGCTAGACTGCGCCGAGTGTTGCGTCGTACCGTTCGGGGAAGAGGTCGAGCCGTGGCTGAACAGGCTCTGCACGTACTCGGTTAGCTTGTTCGCGTTGCCGAAGAACAAGTGGCCGTGCAGCTGGACGACGTGGATGCGGCGGCTCTCCTGGTCCAACACGTCGAGCGCCTCGGTCGTGCGCCAGGCGTTACTGCGCAGCGTCGCCGCACTCATGCTCCCGCGGATCGGCGCACACGTCGGCAGGCTCGCGCTCTGCATGACAAACGTGATACACGCGAGCAGCACGCCGACTGCAATGCCCTGGTTCATTCCCCAGAACGTCATGATCGCCGCAATGATCCACACGGTCGCAAGCTCGAGCTTATCCAGCTCGTCGTACGTGTCGATCAGCGCCTCCTTCAGCAAGTCGATACCAATGTGGATCATCAAGCACCCGGCCATACAGCGCGGCACGTACGCGACGGCGTTCGGACCGACGATGAAGAACGCGAGCATGGCGAAGGCCACCACGATGCCGCTCTTGCGGCCGCCGCCGCCACACTTGAAATACAGCGCCGACGTCGAGTAGCACAGATAGTTCTGTACGCTGCCGCAGAGCCCGCCGATCGTGTTGGAGATGCCGTGCGCGACAAGCTCGTCGTTGATGTCGGCCTCGTGGTCGGTCGTGAGGCTCAGCGACGGGATGTTGATCGGCACGTGCATGAGCGAGAAGAACGTGAGTCCGACGATCGTGCCGGCCTGCTTCGGGATGACCGCCCACGCGACCGAACCGAAATGGAACTGCTCCCACATCGTGTAGAACTCGACGTGCGGGGCCATGTCGAAGAACCAGCCGTGGGCGCGCGCCGTGTCGGGCGAGATGCCGAGCACGATCAGCGCCACGTAGAAAAGCGGCGGGATCGACACGAAGAACACGGGCGGGAACACGGGCGAGCGCAGCGCGGGCACGCACCGTGTGAGCAGCGAGAGCAGCGCCGCGAGCAGCGCCGACGAGACCCAAAGCCACACGACGTCGGCCTCGAACAGCGACGCGAGCCCCTCCTGCGTCCAGTCGAACGCACGGCCCGTCGCGTTCTCGATGCCGTTCTGCAGTACGAACACGCCGATGCCGCCGATGGCGCCGACGATGATGTGTTTGGGGAAGAGGTACACGACGTTGCCCATCTTGAAGTAGCCGAGCACGAAGAAGATGACGCCGACGACCACCGACGAGAGCGCGTACGTGACCATGATCGTGGGCAGCACGCGCGCGTCCTTGGGGCCCAGCTCGTGGATGATCGACATCGACAGCGTATGCATGAACGGCACGTTCTCGACCATCATCATGCCGATGGGTCCGTCGAACGAGCTCTTGGCGACGAACACAAACTGGCAGATCGCCGTGGTGAGCAGAAACATTTGGATGCCGACCGCGCGCGGCATTGGGAGGTCCTGCCACTCGGTCGGGAAGAACGAGAGCCCAAAGGGCACACAGATCATGAGGTTGAGCGCGATGGCGATCACAATGCACGGCATGGCCTGCGCGGCCTCGCGCGCGTGGCGGCGCCACCACGGCTCGTGGGGGTCGCTCGCGCCCTCCATGGACTTGGCCCACGGCACGCGAGGTGACGCTGACGACGCGATGGGTGAGTACGCCTTGAGCGGCTGATGATGGTAGTGGTGCGGCAGCAGCGCACTGGTCTCGCTTCTGGGGTCGTCCCTGTGGGACGGGGAGAGCGGCCACGCCGGCAGTTGGATGTTGGTGGACCGCGTCTCGCGGCGCAGCGGCGGTGTCTCGAAGACCATGCGCGACCGCGCATGGGCCGCCGGCGACAGGAGCGGTGTGGCTGTTCGCGTGCGTGGCGAGCCGACGAGCAGCTCAAGGTCGTCGTCGTCGAAGGAGGCCTCGATGTCGCCGGCTTCTGGAGGGGAGATCTCGGCAGCCACTGGACGGGGAGGCACGGGATTCGCGCAGGAGGCGGGTGAGGCGACCGCCATGCTGCACGGAGAAGCGCGGTCGCGGGGGATTCACGCAGAGAGCAAGGGCGGGGGGATCGCGCGGCTGGAGCGGCGATCGCGGTGGAGGATGGATGGGGTCGCTGTCAGTTGAATGGATTACAGGGGATGCGACCAGTGGGGCAGAATAGAAACGGTAGCTGTGCAGTAGAAACGATCATCCTTCAAGCAGCTGGGTTGTGGTAAGTTGATTTAATTAGAAACAGTAAATGAAGGCTCCTGAAGTTGCCGTATCCAGTGCGATCGACGGCGTGGCCGTGCAGCGAGTGTTGGCTTGCGGCTACGTCACTCGCCAGCGCATGTCAGCTCGACAACTAGCAATATGATGGGCAGGCATCTCCATCTTCCTGAAACGGCGGATGCTCAAAATCCAGAGAAATGGAGTGGTGGGTCGCCAACTTTGCGCTTCTAGAGTCCAGACTGGACAGGAGAGCCTTCAAGGCTCGCGCTAACACGTCAAGCAAGTCTCTTCGACTGAACGCAGTTCTCCACATCAAATAATCCACAAGCGCTGAGTACAGTACAGTAAGTACCGCACACTCGCGCTCAGTTCAGCGGGAAGACAGTGGCTGCTGGTCCTGTCCATGGTGCGTGGTGCAGGGGGCGGCGTGCTCTCGTTGCCAATCTCCTTCAAGCATCCATCCCAAGGAGTCCCTGGGATGGATGCTCTGACGCGCTTCTGGAAACAGTGCCAGCAGCGTGCCCCCACTTTCCAACTGCACTAATGTGCAGCTGCGTCCAGAATAGAACCGTCCATCGACTTCGGCTCTACGTACAGTACACATTGTCTGGCGCCACAAGCTCAACGGTGCTGTTGCTTCGCTGAGACCGGACAATGCTCATTTTGGGCATGACGTGAAGTCGTGCTGCACGACGTAATGCACGACTTCACGTCATGCCCAAAATGATCGTTATATGCACAACTCGTGCACTACGTACGTACTGTAGAGAGCACTGCAACATTTGCGACACGGAATCCAGAGTCTAACTGGTGCTGATTCCTGGTCCACCACAACAGTGCGAGACATGCGGCGCGACACACGACCGTTGTCTTGACTCAAGCGGACGACGTTACGTGGCTTCGGCTCTCTGCGGCCCACTGGATTCTGTGCAAGACCCACCACAAAAATATCAGGAAGATTCGGTTGGTGGCACCAACAAATGTAGGGAACAAATACGAATCCGTTGTAAAGAAACCAAATCTGGGACGCCCACTTTCTCGTTGCTTCAACGTTCCCAGACTGGGATTGGGAATCCTAATCCCCCTCATATTGCAATATCTGCTCACAACATAGCTATCAGCACAGCTATATCGAGGTGTCCAGTGGCTTTTCGCAACTCTGTGACGCCTTTCTCAATTTTCTCATTTCCTTCTTTTTTTCTTTTTTTTTACTAACTTAGTAGTAATAATAGTTCATGCCACAGTCGCGCCACCAGCATGCGACGTTCGATGATCGGTCAACTTATTCGGAACCCACCAAACAGCTCTCTGCGAAGAAGCGTCGGAACGCGAGCGAGCAAGATCATGAGTCGGGGGATTGGGAAGCCCATTCCCCAACTTGCGCACTACTGCCAAGGCAAGCCGCCCTCCCACCATGGTGTCCTGCGTTCTGCCCATGCCGCAAAGCCTCGGCGCACCCGCCCCAGCGTCCCCTCCAGTGTCGGCGGCGGAGGTGACCGCCGTCGTCGTGAAGCTCAGCCTGCGCGGCGAAACGTACCGGATGTCGTTTGCCGTCGACGAAATCTCGTGGAAGGTGATTGAACAAAAGGTGCACAACTGCTACGACGACGCCACGCGGCCGTCGCTCTGGACGCTCGTGTACCGCGATGACGAGAATGATCTGGTCACCGTGAGCTGCGAGCGCGAGTTCCGCGAGGCGTACCGCGTGTTCGCCGAGCTCAAGGACCGACCGGCGAGCCACAAGCTGCACATGCACTTCCACGTCGTCGCCAAGCTCACGCTCAAGGAGCAGCTCGCGCCGGTCATGCAGGTTATCGGCGAGATTTCGGAGAAGATGGCGCGCATCGCGACGGAGACGCGAGACTCGCTGCGTAAGAGCTCGTACGTCGAGCGCGGGCGCGAGTCGCTGTACCACTCGGCGGTCCACACGCGGGAGGTGCTGTCGTCGGCGGGGCGCGGTCTCTCGCAACGCGTTCGACGTGCGTCGTCTGTGGTCGCAGAAGAAATGGCGGAACTGCCACGTCGCCTCCGCACGCGATCGCGCGGCTCCTGTCGGGACGTCAAGGACGAAGGAGAGCCGAGCCCACAGGTGCTGATGACGGCGGAGGTTGGACAAGATGAGACCCGAGATGACGAAGCGATCAACATGGATGTTGCTGTCTTGCTCGCGCAGGCACGAGCACATGAAGTGGAATCTGAGCGACTCGCGATTGAGGATGCGGTTTCACCTCAGGAAGAGGTGGGATCTCCTCTTGCAGAGGCGTCAGGAGAACACATTTACGAACGCGTCGCTGCTGCTGAAGATGAGGCTGCGCATGAAGACGAGTCGCCTGACGATGCGTCGGACGCGGAGACGGCCTCCACGACATCAGAGGACACTCACGACTGGGATGTCGTTCGTGCGTCGTCGGCTTCATCGGCGCCACCATTGTCGCCTTTCTTTGAAGTTGACGTGGATGACGAGAATGAGGTGTCGTTCTCCCGGTGGGAGTCGCAGCTCAAGACGATCCGCGAGATCATGCCGCATATCGACATCCACCTGTGCATCGACGTGCTGGATAAGCACAGCGGCGACTTGGAGGCGTCATTGGTAGAGCTCACCGAGCTGTAGGCGAGACGCTGCATTGGCCCCCCGTATTTTTATCCATATGATTGTCAGTCTGCAACGCTCCCAAAATGTAACAAAATGCTAAGAGCTAGAGAAAACCCGTTGTTGTCGACCAAAACATCACCCATACACTACCCGCTGGGCACCCTTCACAGATGGCGACGGAGCTGGCGGGCGCTGCTTGCCTGACGGTGTTGTCGTGATGCCCGTGGTGCTACGAGATGGCTCCTTGTTGAGCGACAGAGAAGCAGAGTCGTTGGCTTTCGCAACACCAAGTGCCACATTGCGGCAGCGGGAGGCAAAGTTAAGCGAGCACAGAGTCTCCCATGCGTTCCACTGAACTGGGCTCACGTTCACGAACATGAGCACCTTCGAGTTCCCACTCAACGATTCCTGGAGAAGGAACGTGAGCTTCGAATTCCGATACGGTACGTGCTTGCTGCTGGATCCAAGCGCTGCGATAACATCACCGAGGGCTGACAACGACCGGTTGATGTTCTGGGCCTCCTTGAGTCGCTGCCCACTCGCAGCGGTCTTGCTCACCCTTTCAGAGCCGGCAAGATCGATCAGGTGAAGCTTCGACGAGCGTCGTCTGTTTTCCGTTTTCTGGAACGTCTCGATTGTGATTGACAAAACGAGGTGCGAGCGGCTCGAGTGCTCGTTGAAGTCGTGGGCACCGACACTGCGGTGGGATTTCCCAAGGCTCATGAGGTCGGTGACGTCCTTCTCGTTGAACACTTCGACATCAATCAAGTTCTCGACGTACACACCCTGCTTGCCAATTCGAATCTCGAGTCCCTTGCGTTGGTCCACACCAGATGACGGCTGTGATCTGTCGAGCAAATCAACGACGGTCTCGTTGTACACTTCCAGCATGCTCAGCTTCATAGTGCACTCGAAATTGCCCACGGCAGCCCGCTCTTCTCGAATCTTGAATAGCTCTTCCAGTGCTCGAAAATTCACTCCACGATCGACTTCCGTGCCTTCCATTGTGTGAGTTTTCCCAGAACCAGTTTGCCCGTAAGCGAATATGCACACGCTACGATATCAACATTCACACACGTCAGCATACTCCAGTCAACGCAGTTCATCACAAGAACTCACTTGAACCCGTCGAGAGCGCTGGTCACGAGAGCCTTCGTCTGTTCGAATACTTGCTCCTGCGAGCTACTGGGTTGAAAGACGTGATCAAACTCGAACTGGTGCTTTTGGCCAGCCCCATTGAGAAGTTTTCCGTCACTCCCGAGTTCACCACCCACAACCAAATCAAGGCTTTCGGGGTCGTTCTCACGGAAGAATACGGCCGGAGAGCTTTGCTCCGACTTCAGCTCTACAGCTTGGATCGGTCGGACACGACAAAACACACGAATATTGCCTTGCAGCTCCATCAGCCGGTTGTGCAGCTTTCGTCGAGTCTGTAATTCCTGGGCATACAGATCTGCAATTCGTGCCTTCTCAATATTTGCCTGCCGGATGATTTCTGCCGCCTATTGGTGAACAAGTGCACAGTCAGCTTCCTCCTTCCGTCATTCCAACATGATTTCTACCCACCGCCTTTTCTGCATCCTCGTGTGCTGCACGTCTCGCCGCTTCGACAATCAGATCCTGCTCTTGAAGCTTTTGCTCCAGACTTGCCATGATGCGTTTTGTGGCCGCAAACTCGTCTTCACGCTCTTTAGACACGGACTGGAGTGATTTGATGTCACGCTCAAGAGCACGAATGTCACGCTTCAAAGCGCGTTGCTGATCCTCAAACTCCGTCTGCTGCATTGCAGCTAACTTGACTTGCTGTTCCAGCTTGATCTCCAATGCGACTTTCTCGCTCAGAGCAGATCGCACTGCATCGTTCGCCGCTGCCAATTGCTGCGTGGCTGCCTCCGATTCTTTGTCTCGAGCCTCTAGTTTTGTCCCGAGTTCCACGCGGACTGCTTCAACGCGTGTAGCGTGCTCGATCTTCAGTGCATCAACCTCTTTCCG
Organism: Pythium pyrilobum; assembly: GCA_023335905.1. Taxonomy (NCBI): domain Eukaryota; phylum Oomycota; class Peronosporomycetes; order Pythiales; family Pythiaceae; genus Pythium; species Pythium pyrilobum. The sequence continues at coordinate 7,609 of JAADVV010000088.1, read as the reverse complement.
CAAGAGTTCAGCTTCAGCTCGGCTTGCTTGCTGTTCTCGGTCTGAAACAGCTAGCTGGGCCGCGGCATCATTGGCTCTTTGCTCAGCCATAGCGAGTGCCTTGGCGGCTCCAGCCGCTGCATCAGTTGCCGCTCTGCTATCATCTTGCTCCTTCTTTGAAAGCCGAGATAGGTCACCTTCTAGCTTCTTGATGATTGCTCGCGCCGTGTTCAGCTCCTTCGCAGACGCAGCTTGCAACTCTTGGTACGACGCATATTCCTCCTCCAACTTCTCTCGCCGTGATTTCTCCTGGTTGACTGATTGTCGTAGTTCCATGATCTCGTTAAGGAGATCAGCAGTCTCGCTCCCGTTGTTTACCTCCTGGCTGCGATCGTGTTGGAGAAGCTCCAAATCCTTTTCCATGCTCTTCTTCGAGAATTCCACTTCCTTCAACCGTCGTTCCGACTCCTCCAGTGTCGCGCGCAGATTCTCAGCAGTCTCTCTAAGCTCCAACTCGTCCTTGCTCTTCTCGGCTTCAGCGAGTCTATACTTCTCGGACTCCTCGACTTGGCCCATCAGTACTTTCATTTGGGTTTCGAGCTTCAGAATCAGTGCGTCATCTTCGTTGCGCTGGTCCTCCAGCTCTTTGTTCTTCGATTCGAGCTCTTCAATGCGCGTCTTCATTGCCTCCATCTCTGCCAACACGGGGGATGTCGCACCTCCGCCCCGTGTATACTGCGGTCGTCCAGACGAGATAAGCGTTGAGTGGCTGTCTGCAACATCTGATTCACTGTAATCCTCGTATCCTTTGCTGCTGCTTCCCGTCACGGACGTCGAGTTCACGTCGTACCCATGGTGATAATACTCATGTGCTTGATCGTGGTCGGGAGTAGCACTCCATTGGTCACCGTGTTGGTATTCTGAGCCGCCGTAGCTGAGCCGAACTGCAGATCCACTGTAGTCGTCGTGCCACGCAGCCGCCATGCCGCCGTCAGTATATCCTCGTTGTTGCTCGTAGTAACTCGCTGTGTGCATATCCTCGCCTGACGAAAACCTCTGCGAACCTCCGCTGTACGACTGTCGCCGCTTGTAGTTTTCAACGAGCTGCCGGAAATGGTCGTCCAATGGGTGGTCCCATCGACTCTCTCCAGTCTCGTGGTTGTAATAGTACGGCTCCTGAGTGCCGCTTGCCTCCTCACTCGTCCAACCCTCCGGAAGCTGTGCTACCAGCGAATCTCGCGCGATCCACATCAAATCGGGTTCAGTCTGCGGGTCGATGCCGAGCCGCCGCGCGTGCTCGAGGATCCCTGCTTGAAAGAGCTCTGGGTTTTCGCGTTCGATGAGAGATGAGTCATCTTCGATGTGCGGCACCGCAGGGTGTAGTAGCGCGTAAGATGGCGTCGTCGGCACCATCACGCCGGAGAGTTCGTGCCACGAGCCAACCGAAGAACGGGCTGAACCAGGACCGGAGAGTCGCATCACGTGTGGAGGCAGCGCGTAACGCGGCTGCTGCGAGTACTGCGCATCGCGGCTACTATGCGCACTGCCATCACGTGGGCTGAGTACCTCTCCGTCTAGACCGACAGGATCGAGCTCTCGTGGCTGGTCGAGTGTCTCGCCTTCAAACGCCATTTCTAGCATTTGGCGTTGTGAAGGCGGTCGCGCCATGGGCGTCGCTGGCTCATATGAAAGCTCGCGTGGGCTGAGGGCTTGCTGCTGATGAGCGCGCGGAGACTGCAGCATCGTTTCTTGATCTACCTCCCGCAGAGGCTACAGCAGTTAGTCCAAGTACGATGGTTAATGGTGCACCCTCCCACGGATCGAGTTCATGGAGAATGGGAAACCGAATGGCTCAAAAGGCCGATACTCACGTTCCACGCCGATGGAGAGCACGCTTCAATACCTCTTCGGATAGAGTGCGACACGAGCTGTCCGCATATGTCGTCGGAATCGCTCAGACCCGAATAGTGATGGAGATATGGCGCGATTTCCCCCGGTATCTCCGTCCACTTCGTTTCCGTTTGTCGCCTTGTGCTTTTCGCGCGCACCTTCGTTTTGAAGAGGCAGACGGGATAACGTTCGCCAGGAGCAAAAATGTAAGGAGGGTGATAGAATGGGGTCAGAGATTGAGTTTCAAGAAGTATTTGTTCAAAAAGAGTAATATAATGCAGACTACTGCAGTTGAGAAGCAATGTAGACCACACCATAGTATACGTGCGTATACTTTCTGATTTGAAGAGCGTTAGGAACATGTTACGTTTGAATCTACCCAAAAAGGGTAACCCACCTTGTCCCTGACACAACCGAAGAGGTCACTCACTGCTTCTGTGGAAGCTCAATATCGAAGGCAGTGCGAGGCGAAGCCGCAAGCTCGACGTCTGCATTTCCTGCCCGCGGCGGTGCCTACACAACCACCCTCGTCATCCAGGAAGGCGCATCGCCGGCTACTGGTCTGCGAATTCATGGACGATTCCAGTGCGTAGAGGCGTGGTGAATTGGTGGTTTGTGGCAAGCCTTTCCGAACTGACTGCTCCCCCTCCTGTGTCTCTGAAGTAGCGACGGCAAGCGACCGGCAGGGGATGTGGTCAATGATCAAGCAAGGGTACGAAGGACTTGTCATGACGGTTATCCGCCCCATGCGCGCTGTGTATTCCGCGGAAGAGCTCGGCCCGAAGCGGTTGCTGCTGGGGGATACGGTAACCCAGCGGCACGACGTGCAGCTAAAGAACCAGGCGGGATACGCGATCGAGTGCAGTTGGTGGAAGCCGAAGACAAGCGAGAGTAAAGGGTGAGTGGGCTTGGGTGGCTGCCGTATTACGATTGCGAGGAATGACAGTTAAACTGACGAGGATTCATAATTTGTTTGCCAGATCTACCAAGCTGCCGTGCATTGTCGTGCTCCACGGCAATAGTTCGTGCCGCCTCGGCTCGCTAGAGATCGTGAGTTTTGCGATTTCCGCTGGATTCACGGTGTTTTCGCTGGATTTCTCGGGCTCGGGGCTCTCGCAGGGCAAGTATGTGTCGCTTGGGTACCACGAGCAGAACGACATTGCGACTGCCGTCAAGCACATCCGTGACAGTGGGGAGGCCTCGACGATCTGTCTGTGGGGCCGAAGTATGGGCGCCGTCGCCTCCCTCTTGTACGCCGAGCAAGACCTGCAGATCAGCGCCATGGTGTTAGATTCGCCGTTCTCCAGCCTACCTCAGCTGGCGGTGGAGCTCGTCGAAGACGGCAAGCTGGGCGTCCCGAAGATTGCTGTGAAACTCGTGATGCGACTCATTCGACGTGACATCAAGCGCCGCGCCAAGTTCGACATCTTCAAGCTCAAGCCTATCGCCAAAGTGAACAAGTACGTGGGCAAAGCAATCGCAGTTATCTTGGCACTGCAACCTAGCTAACGACGCGCGCCTGGCGGGCGATATAGGTGCACGATTCCAGCGTTCTTTGTCGTCGGTCAGCAGGATGAGCTCGTCGGGCCCCACCACGTCGAGGCACTGTACAAGCTGCATAACGGGCCCAACCAGCTTTTCCGGTTCCCTGGTGGCCACAATAGTCCGCGTCCGATCACGTTCTTCGTGCAGGCGCTACAGTTTCTTCGTGTGATGGTAGGATTGCTTCCACTCCCGTCCGACGCGTTTAGCAACAATGAGTCGACGTCGTCGCCGCATTCGCCTCGACGCAGTGTCGTGTCCAATGTGTCGCGTTCCAAGGCCCCCGTCAAGATGTTCAAGAATCCGCTTCCACCAGGAATCTCGATCGAGGCCGTACACAAGATGTCCGTCAAAGAACTGAAAGAAGTGATCGCTAGCGTCGGATACGGCGATGTTGCGTGTGTGGAGAAGAGCGATCTCGTCGACCTCGTGATCAAGCTCCACAAGCGCCACGTGAGGTCCCGGCAGCACGCTGAACTCTACGGCAACGACGATATCTCTGTGCCCAGTGAGACCAACGACAACGGACAATCCACGAAGACTGGGAAGAAGAAGAAGAAGGGCTCGACGAAGGCACCGCCATGTCCAGACGCGTTTCCCGTCGTCCATCCATCGCAAGTATCCATCTCAAGTGACTCGGCTCGAAGTGCAGATAAGCAGCGGCGGTATAGTGATAGCAGCGCCGACGCTACGCCACTCTCGTCGGCGTCTCCTCCCGGCTCCGAATCCAAGCCATTCCCGGTGACCAAGTCCTCGTCCTCTAGCGTGCTCACGGACGTAGAACTCTCGCAGGAGCTAAGTGGCGGACACGGCGCCACCAGTGATAGCGAGTAGCCACCTCCAAATAGAGGGGCGCCTTTTTTTTTTTTTGAACACCAAGAGTGGCGCGGAAGAACGGTGCTGGCTTGTTAGCCTCTGCGGGTTGGATCCCCGCAACGCTCTGTCTGCCCAAATGCGAAATTTCGCGGGAGTGCAGTATTGCGTGACTCAGAAATAGACGACACCGTCCCAGCAACGACAGTGGAAGCTGATCCATCCAGCGTGGCTTGCACTTGGGCTGACTTCTCTCCTTCAAGCGTTCTTATCCGGGCACGCTGTCTCAACAGCCAGACCAAGTTCCAGGTAGAACCATGCGACGCTGCGCAACTGCCCAGTGGGTTCGAGGCACAGACCGAAGACGTGAAGCGGCGCGCTCGTCCCCTGTCTCTCCATCACGCAGACGGCGGCTTGGGACGATGGAGATGGGATCAAATATTGTACCCCCGTCGCACCGGACGGGGGGAACTCAGCGAACGCCAGTTCGCCACTGGAAGGGTCCGCTCCATATCGAGTGTTGAAATGGAGGGCTATTTGATCCGGCTACCGGCGTGCGCGTGGGACACTGGCGACGACAGTGGCACCGCCACGCGGAGGAACAGGCGCGTGCGCCGCAGCTGCAAGCCCCAGGCGCGTTTGCTGTACTACAGTCTCGGCGAGGGATTCCTCGAGGGCTTCGCGTCGCCCGACGACATGGAACCGATCGAATCGTTCCAGCTCACGTCGTTCGAAGTCGATGTCGACCCCGTGTATTCCCTGCTCATGTTCAAGGTGACGACCCACGAGAAGCGAGCTATCGGCGCACCGCCGCCTCCGGCTCACCACACCACCACCGACGGCGACAGCAGCGACGAGGAAGACGACCATCACCGCCGCCTAACGCAGTTGCCTCCGAACGGGTCGAGCCTGCTGCTCTTCGCGGGCAGCAAAGAGCTGGTCGAGGTGTGGTGCAAGAAGCTGTTGAACTGGAACCGATACGTCTTCGCCGGCGCGTTGTTTGACGACGTCAGCAGCGATCTCACCAGCGCTAAGAGCGACCTCATTGCGGCCTTCCACGAGAAGAACAACAGCGGCATGTTCACGATTCTGTGTGACCTGACCGACTGCACGAAGCCAGTGCCAACGCCAGACGTCGTGCCACGAGCCCAGGAAGCTGCACCGACACAAGCGCAGCAACCGCCGCTACCGAGTGCACCAGTGGCACAACAACTTGCGACTCACAGCGACAAGCTCTCCGACGATGTCACGAAGCGAGGGAGTGGCGTAGAGATCAAGCCCCTGTGGCTGCTGCTGCACCGCAACCCGAGCCGCCGCATCAGCGCCGTGCCGTTGAAGAAGTGAAGACCCCCCCCCACGACCTCCCACGACCTCCCACCCATATGAGCATTGGTGGCATTTTTATTGTCACAGTCGTTGCGTTTGCGTGGCAAGCCCAGCCAATTCTTTTAGAAGGGCAAGAGGTACTAGATAGAAGATGAATACGAATTGCACGGCTGATCTGAAGCGCAGTCGTCTTGCAGCGTGATCTCCACGGTGCCGTCAAGCCGATTCCACTGCTCGGCTTCACAGATCAACCGTCGACGGTAGACTCCAATCACTTTCAGCTCACCCGAGCGAGCCGAAGCCAGTCGTGGCGGTGTGCAGCCGAGCGGAGCGTCGGCGTTGTGGATATCCGTGCTGGACAATACTCGATACGCCATGCGGATTCGAATGTCGGCCGCGAGCGCGCGGTCCTCTCGAACCTGGCCTTGATCCATGGGCGTCTCTAGAAAGTCGATAGAAATGGGCTCCATTTGCGCCGACTCGGCTGGACAGAAGCAGCACTGCTCGGGCTCGGTTGGGTCGACGACTAGGAGCCGCATCGCATCGAGGATGTCACCCCCGCCTTGCGTGCGTGAGCTTGCGACGAGCAGCAGCCGCGCAAACTGGAGCGCCTGCATCGGTGTAAGGTTGGAACTCAAGCGAGTGATCTCCATGAGCAACGCGCCGATGATCTCCTCAACGCACATTCCGCTGTAGAGAACGCCATTGATTAGGAGGCGGTCGCGGCGCGCGTCTTTCAACGCCTGCGTGAGCGTCGTGCTCTTCGCTCGTTCTGCCCGTGACAGGCCGTCGCTGGCAAAATCTACACGATGGTGGAGCCAGCGGAGCGGAATGAGGATCCCCCTGGTACCGAGTGATTCACGCGCCCGATCCATTGGCCCATGTAGCAGCGGCACTGCTTGAGTACCTGCGTCACCACGGCCTTGTTTGAATGCATTTTCCAGCATATTTGTCAGCGTGACTTCCCGCCCGATGGCGACGACCCAGTTTTCGGCCTCTCGCTGAGTCTCCACGTCCATGATCAACCGAAGCTTCCCGTGGGTGTCGAAGAATGCAAACGCATGGCGTCTCGCGGTCGACGCGGCCGTTGTTGCGCCACCGCTAGCGGTTTGGTTGTTGTTGAAGACACCTTTGCGAACGCTCCACCGGCTCGCGACGAGATCAATCGAGGACTGCGGCGCGTTCTCCTTCAGAATCCGCTTATGGTCGATCTCGACCGTCGCGTGCAAGTCCTTTGCAGAGCCTCGTACGGCCTGCTCCAGCAAGAACTCGTCACAGACCTTTTTGGACGCGAAGAAGAGCAGCTTGCCGCCATCGCAGAGACACGCGTACGCTCTCCGCTGGTTCCGCCACAATGCAACCCACTCGGCGACGTCCACGTACCCGCGCACGACGACTGGCAGCTCGACCCGGTGGATCGAGCGTGTGACTAACGGATACAGCCAGCGCACTGAGCTTGGTCGCCGTTCGGGATGATCTGAGGGCGACACGAGCTCGGAGGACTGACTCGCGAGCGCCTGCACGGATGGGAACAGTTCCTGGATGGGGTGGGGGCCTAGCCGTGTGTAGATGTCTCGTACTTGTAGTAGTAGCTCGCGGGCGAGCCGTTGAATGGACAGTAGGTTGTCCAGACACTCGAATCCAGCGCGAAGCAGAAAGTCGCGCGGGAGGAACCGCGAGAAGGTAGCGTCGCGACGAGAAGTCGACGAGCGACGGCGCTGAGCGACCGTCGTCGGCGACGACGCAGGGGACGGAGCAAGAGACCGTGGGCGGACGAGAAGGTGAACCACGCGGATCGAACATCGACGCAGTCGCCTGTGCTGGATGCGAATGAGAGCGCTAGAAGGCGAGCGCGCCGGCTGCCCCTCCGCGCCCGTCCGTGACGGCGGATGCTCGTCTTGCTGCCACTGCTCAGGCTCATGAACCGCGCTAATCGATAGGCGCGACTGGGGAAGATTCTCATCGTGTACTGCGCGCCATTCGAGCAAATCGTGGTCGAGCACGATCCCGCTGAGTAGCTGCTTGCGCTGCAGAACTTGGCGTCCACACGCGAGTGAGT
>JAADVV010000087.1:0-28825 GCA_023335905.1 Pythium pyrilobum | reverse complement strand
TCGCTCTCCACGTCCATTGCGGCGGCCGCCGTGGGCGTGCTGGCCTTCGCCCTGGCGCTCACGCTGCGCTGGGCCACGCGCGCCAAGCAGCGTGCTGGTGCCGCTGCCGCTGACGTTGGGGCCACGCCCGTCGCGCCGGGCTCGCTGCCCATCTTCAAGCACACGTTCACCGTGCTGCGCCACGCGCCGCAGATCCACGACTGGATGGTCGGTCTCTGCGACCAGTTCAGCGGCAAGCCGTTCCGCGTGCAGATCATCGGCCAGGAGGTCACCACGGTGCTCAACACGCCGGAGCTCTTCGAGGACGTGCTCAAGACCCAGTTCGAGGTCTTCGACAAGGGCGAACTCATGTGCGAGAACCTCAACAGCCTGCTGGGCAGCGGCATCTTCGCGGTCGACGGCCAAAAGTGGATCCACCAGCGCAAGACCGCGTCCAACCTCTTCACGATGCGCACACTGCGCGACTCGATGGCCCACACGGTGCGAGAGCTCATCCCCACGGTGCAGCCGTCCGCGGAGAGCCCATCGACCTGATCAAGTTCTTCAACCGCTTCACGATGGAAGGGTTCGCCAAGATCGGCTTTGGCGTCGACCTGAACGGGCTCGACGCTGAGCACGACCACCCGTTCATGGCGGCGTTCGACGCAGCGCAACGGATTCTGACCATGAGGTTCATCCGTCCGCGGGCCGTCTGGAAGCTGCAGCGCTGGCTCCAAATGGGCGCCGAAGGCGAGCTGAAGCAGCACATCAAGGTAATCGACGACACGGTGTTCACCATCATCTCCAAGTCGCTCGAGGCTCGCCGCCACTGCGACCCGAGCGAGCACGCTGGAGCTTCGACGGACAAGAAGGACATTGTGTCGCTCTTCCTCGATGACGTCAGCCACGACGACAAGCGCGAGCAGGAGCCGTTCGATCCCGTATTTCTGCGAGACATCGTCGTCAACTTCCTCATCGCCGGCCGCGATACGACGGCCCAGGCACTCTCGTGGTTCTTCTACGAGATCAGCGAGAACCCGCACGTGGAGAGCCGCATCCGTGACGAGCTGCGCCATTGTCTCCCCCACTTGTTTGACAAGACGCAGGTCGCAGTGCCGACGATGGAGCAAGTGCAGGGTCTGCTGTATCTCGAGGCGACGCTGAAGGAGACGCTGCGGCTGCACCCATCCGTGCCGACCAACATCAAGAGAGCGAACCGCGACACCGTTCTGGTCAACGGAACGTTTATCGCGAAAGGCTCGAGCGTTGCTATTTCGTCGTACGTCCTGGGCCGCGTAGAACACGTGTGGGGTCCCGACGCCAAGACCTTCCGACCGGAACGCTGGCTCGACCCACGGAACCCGCAGAAACTCATCTCGGTCTCGGCCTTCCAGTTCAACTCGTTCCACGCCGGCCCGCGCATGTGTCTCGGCATGAACTTGGCGATGATGGAGATGAAGATCCTCGTGGCGAGCGTGCTGAGCACGTTCCGCGTGGACGTCGTGCCGGACCAGACCGTCGACTACGACCTGTCGCTCACTCTTCCGATGAAAGGCCAGTTCCTCACGCGTCTGAAGGCGTTGTGATCGACTGTGAATTTCCATCCCGTGTCGTGCTGGATAATAAATATGTGAAGTTTCCTGGATGGCGGTCTACGGGGAAATGGCCGCCTACTGCTTGTTTTTTCTTCTCGGCTCTCGTTCTCCATCAGTAGCAGTACAAGACAAGAAGGCCAGCCACTGCTCCTACTGCTGCCCATGCACTCCTCTCCAATGAAGAAGCCGGTGAAGAAGGAAAGGTTTTCGGTGTGCCCACCGGATTATCCGTGAGGGAACCAGTCGCGGATTGTTGCAAGCTGCTTGTGGTATTGCTGCTACTGGTAGTGGTGTTGCTGCTGCTGCTGGTTCTGCTGCTGCTGGTGGTGGTGCTGCTGCTGCTGCTGCTGCTCTCGTGTCGAAACGAGCCGTGGCTGGCAGACACCTCCGAAAAGCCTTCATCGCTCTCGTGGCCCGATGGTTCGTCTGCCCGGCTCAAGCTTCCGGCAGTGCCCCCACTGCTGCTGCTGGTTCCTAGTGAGCCGTTAAGCTCAGCCACGGCGGCGGCAGCGCCTTCGCTGCCCGTTTGTTCGGTGGACGTGAGGTCGCTGGTGATCTTCATGTCGCTCGAGAGCAGGATGATCCCTCCGGTTGCGTACGCCTTCGTGAGCTGCGTTTCGTAGAACTGCATCTCCGCCGGGTACTGAACCGCCGAGAAGCTGATGGGGTCCTGATCTCGCGCTACGTTCATTCGAGCGCGCTCTTGGATCTGCTGCTGCAGCACGTCGTCGCTCGGGATGGGGTGGTGTGCCAAGTCTGTCCGGTCCTCGTGGAGCTTGAGAACAGTCTCTGCCGTCGCGCGGACGGGCATGGCGAGCTCGCCTAACACGCACTCTTGCTCTGCAACGCGAAGCGCCCCTTTACACACCACGAGACACGCAGCGCTTGCGCTCAGTCGAACGAGCTGCTCTCGAGTGGGGGTACGTCGAACGGGAAGGCGTTCCCACCACTACTTTTCTCCTGGCAGCGGCGCTGCAGGACGATGTTGCGGAGTGAGAAGCGCGTGAGCTTTTCTTGAGTGGTCGCCGAACAAGCAGGTAGCAGCGGCGCTGTGGTCGCGGGCGTCGGAGTTGTCTCGTCGGCGGCATGGACTCTCGCCGATCCCGAGTCATCTCCGGCGTCGGTGCCCTCCGTGGCGACGCTCACTGCGAACAGCAGCACGAGCACCGACAGCACGAGTCTGGTCATCTTCTCTTTCTCCGCGCGCTGTGCTGGTCAGAAATCCAGAACTGAATGGCGTGGACGAATTGTTGGGCAGCGTGGGTGAACACCCGTAATGCCTCGACCCGACAGTAAGTATGCAAGTGTTCCGCGCGCACGCACCCATTTCCGCTCTGCCAGGTGGGTCGCCATCTCTTCTACTCGGTCTGGCTCGGGGACACCACGTGATGCTAAACCTGATCAAGTCTTGATCTACTCAATACATCGAGGAGAGCAGGTACCGTGCACCGTGCACGGTGTACAGTACGGTATTTTATTGATCTCCTCGCCGTGACCAGCGTATCCACCTGGCGTGTCAAACCCGACCAGCTGGTGAGCTGCTGGTCACTTGCCTGGCTACATTTTGTTCACTCTTGTTTCTTCTGTCTGATGAAAACTGCATCATATCCGACCGATATGTACCGGCCAGCACTGCTGCTGTGCTGGAGGCATTGGGACCCGACGACAACAACAAGGCGGACGGGAAGCAAAGACTGTAGTGCTCAGATCTTGCACAGCACAACATCCACTTTCGTATATACTTAATTGGTATCCAACTCTTCTCTGGTTGAAAACGCACGTTCCTTTCATCGCTGCGATGCTGCCGACGAGGAGGCGGCAAGGCGGGTCTCCGGTGTGGAGAGGCCAGCCCCAGCGACGGCGTTAATTGCGGGGCTATCCATGGGCTCCTTGAACCCCAGCGCCTGGCGAGCCTCGGCCATGAGAAACACGCTGCCACACACTACGACTACTTCGTCCTCGGAAGACGTCCGCGCAGCAGCGATCGCGTTGTCGAGGCCTGTCGCAATGGACGCGATCGAGTCGAAGAGAGGCGCATCAGCATTTTGGAGCGAGAGATTGATTTCTTCTAGTGATGCCCCTCGGGGGTGGTTGGCCTTGACGAGGTGGACGCGTGAGTAGAGGTCTTCAAGGTTCTTGCTTTCGTAAGCAGTCGACATGACCTCGAGCACTTTACTGATGTCTTTGTCGGCCGAGAAGCCACACACGAAGCGGAACGTCTGCGTGGGGAACCGCGTCCGCAGCGAGCGCACGAGTCGCTCGAATGCTGGCATGTTGTGCGCGACGTCAAGCACGATCGTCACCTTCTTCTCGTTGGAGTTCGGTCGAACCACGTGGAGAACTTGAAAGCGACACGGAGGACGCAAGCTCAGTGCGGAGGTCACGCGCTGGCTTTCGAGGTCAACAACGAGCGGCATCTTCGTTTTACCTTGCTGTGTGAGAGTGTTCAGCTGCACACAGACTTCTCGTGCGATCGCCGTGTTTTCGGTGTTGAAGTCATCGTCGAACTCGCCCGCAGTATCCACACGCACAAGCGGCGCGTTCAGCACGTTTGCATGGTTCAGCATGATATCCAGCGGCACCTGCGGACCGATGATGACCGGTGTTCCTGGCTTGATGATTCCAGCTTTCTCTCGAGCAATGGCCTCGATGGTGTCGCCCAGAATGCGCGTGTGGTCCATGCCAATAGAAGTCACCACCGATACGGCTGGCTTGACGATATTGGTCGCGTCGAGTCGACCGCCCAGTCCGGTTTCGAGCACGACGCAGTCCACTTGCCGCTTCGCAAAGTACTGGAACGCGAGCATCGTCGTAATCTCGAAGAACGTCGCGGGGATCCGCAGCTGGGCGCTCACGTTGAAAATATGGGAGAGATGCTCGCAGACCGCGTCCTCGGAGATGAGCTCGCCATTGATCTGGATGCGCTCGCGAAAGCACGAGACGTGGGGGGACACGAACAAGCCCGTCTTGTAGCCCGATCGTTCGAGGGCCTTCGCGACCTTGAGCGACACCGAGCCCTTCCCGTTCGTGCCGGCGACGTGGACGATCTCAAACCGGGACGCCGGTTCGCCAAACGCACCATTCAGCTGCTTCATGTTGTCGATGCCGAGCTTGACCGCCGTGAAGCGGTTCACCTGGTAGAGCCGCTTCACGAGGAATTCGTAGGTCGCGGACGCATCGTCACAGACGGTGGCTACCGGAGATGCAGTCGCTTCGCTCGTCGCGAGCTCCGGCGAGAGCCGGAAATGCGCGGGCGAGAGGACCGTATACGCCGGGAAGCGGCGGCGCAGTGTCGCGTCCACTGCGCCGGACGCCGCAGCGCCAGGGCGGGCTCGAAGTAGCGCACCGCGCATAGCCACCTCGGCGATTGGGGAAATGATCCTGCCGCGATGCTGACGTCGGACCCGCCCACGCCCGCGACGACGGAACTGGTGGTCGAACAGCAACCCTATCCTCCTTATACACGTGCTTTTGATTGGTAGAAATAGAGGAATGTTCTGCCGCAGAACAATCGCCCGCCGGGCGGTTGACGTCGACTGTTCCGATTTCTAAAAGTCACACGGATTTCGCCCAACATATATGTTGGGCGAAATATGTGTGACGAGCCGCTTTGGTTTCTGTTAGAACCGATATATCCAACAAATCTTGTAGCAAAACCAGGTAGGTTTATTAAAATGAATCATTCATCAAAATAAATGGAGCTTGTCATCAACGCGCCGATTGCTGGGAACGGAACCATGGGTGACGCGGTCGCGACGGCCTTCTCGCTGCTCGCGCTGCCGCCGGCCTTCCAGACCGGTACGATAGCCGCGACCCACGCAGCCCCATACATGTCAAAGTACTGATCATGGCTCCACGCAGAGCTGCGCGACAATGGCGGTGCGGCTGTGCTGTTTCTGCTGCAGCAAGCCATTGACGCCTCGTCCCCGACGCCGCAGATTGGTGCCGGCGCCGGTGGCGCGGCCTGTGAGCGTTACGTACATGAGGCGTACGACCGCGCATGGGAGCGTCTCCACTGCGGTAGCTGGAAGAGCATCCACCGCGTGTGGCGGCAGGCGTTTGGCTTTGCCGCTGTCTTGAAGGTGAGTGTTGAGGCACGATCGAGACGTTTGTCCGAGCAGGTGGTTGACGTGTGCTACATGCACCCACAGGCGAAATGCCTGGTTGAGGAAGGTCTGTATCTGGAGAGTCTGCGCGCACTTGACATGGTATGCCACTCGCGTCTGTTGTTTGTGTTTGTGGATGGTGCCTCACTGTTTTCCCTGTACCCAGTGCATGATGATGGCGGGACCGCACGCGATTCCGTCAGTGCACAAAATGATCAACGCCGTCGAGAATGCCAATTCTACTTGCAGCGCGAGCGTCAATGGGTCGGTGGGCGAGAGTTCGCGTGTGTATCACGCCAAGAAGAGGCGGCTCGACGGGCCTGCGGCTCACTATGCGGTGGCCGCGGTGCCCGACTCGCTGCCGCTGCTGCAGTTCCCGATCATGCGCGTGCAACTGCCTTCGCTGACCGCGTTTCACTTGGACTGCATGCTGACCAAGTACGTAACGCGCAGCGTGGTGTCATATTCTCGGTCCGCAAACCTTACAGTCTCGAAAAGCACGCCCGTGATCATCACAGACGCGATGAAGCTGTGGCCTGCCATGGGGGAGGTAGACCCGACTCGCTCGTGGCAGACGCTTGAGTACTTTCGACGCGTCGCGGGCCATCGCACTGTTCCTATCGAGGTGCGGGAAACCAAAGTTCCACGGCGAAGGTCTCTGAACTAATCGCCCTCGCGTGTTCAGGTCGGATCCAGTTACCTGGAAGACGATTGGGGACAACAGCTCATGACTATCAACGAGTTTATCGACCAATTCTTGGAGCCGCGCGGACAAGAGGATGGGTGTGGCGACGTGCGTCCCGTGGGATACCTCGCCCAGCACCATCTCTTCGAACAGGCAAGTCCATTCGCCATCACGTACGCGTACATGGTTTTTGGTTCACGTAAAATGATTTCCGTTCCTTGCTGTTCACCGATAGATCCCCGTGCTTGGGAGAGACATCATGACCCCAGACTACTGCACTCTAGAGAGAAGTGGCGATGGAGAGAGCAGCGGAGACGACGACATCGCTGTGAATGCGTGGTTTGGCCCCAAGGGTACAGTGTCGCCGCTGCACTTTGATCCAAAGGACAATCTGCTGTGCCAAGTCGTGGGAAAGAAGTATCTCCGCATGTACGCTCCATCAGAGACAGATAAGCTGTACCCGGTGGAAGGCCTTCTCAGCAACACCAGCCAAGTGGACGTCGACGAGCCAGATCTGATGCGATTTCCAGCGTTTACAGGTGCCACGTACGTCGAGTGCGTGCTACAAGAAGGTGAAATGTTGTATATTCCGCCTAGGTACTGGCACTACGTGCGGTCGCTAAGCACCAGCTTCTCCGTGAGCTTCTGGTGGGCATAGACGCCCCAGCTCTGGAGGCTACTACTCCTTCAAATAGAAATCGACGAGGCTGTCAAAGTGGTAGTGCTCGATGAGCTGGTACAAGCGCGGCAGGTTCTGCTTGACGTTCGATCCGCGGAACTTGCACAAGTCGACGTACAGATCGGTGAGAATACCCGCGAGGTAATTGAGCGCCTTGGGCGATGCCTTGAAGTCGCTCATGATCTTTTCGCCCTGCTGCAGAATCTGCTGGTACTCGGGCGCCATCCACGCGGCGTAGTCATCTTCGTGCATCTGTAGCTCTTTGATGCCGTCAATGAGCTTGACCTGGCTCGCGAGCGCGTGCTTCGAGTCCAGCAGCGGTCTCAGGTACCCTAGCATCACGGGGATCGTCTCCTTCTTGATGTCCAGCGACAGGTTTAGCGTCACCTTACGAGCGGTGGCCTCCTTTGTGATCACCTCTTTCAAAATGGCGATCACAGACACCGACGGGGACGTGAACGAGGCTTCACCCTTGCGGTAGCGGCACACAAGCAGATTCCCGAGGTATGTGTTCTTGTAGTACATGACGACGTCCTCCTCCTGTAGACGACTGGGAACTTCGGGGAGACACAACGAGATCCACTCGTGCATCTGCAGCAGCGTGAAGGCGCCACTCAAGTGAAGGGCATTCGTCGGTCCCTTGAGCTCGCCCTCGTCCACGACGTTGACGCGGTGGTGCAGCGACAGCGGCTTGACGTAAAACTTGATCGCCTGCGCCGCCTTGGGGGCGCCATCGGTGATTACAGTGGCCTCGATGTCGCCGAACTGGCCTTCAATGGTGCGAATGTTGAACTCGAGTCGGTTCATCGGCTCCAAGCAGCGGTAGGTCGCAAGGAAGTGGGTGTTGTTCTGAGGATCCGCGGGGGATTTGCTCACAATCGCCAGGTTGCGCGCGTTCTCGAGTAGGTCAATGGGCACCGCAGAGTGGAGCACGACACACTGGATATTCATGGGCACCTCAATCGAGACATCGTAGGCGCCGATCGTCGGATTCAACTGGAACTTGTGGTTCACGACGAGATCCTCTGCGACGGGGAGAAAATCCTTCTCGCTGCCGCGCGCTTTGTTTGCGCGATCTTTCTCGCGCGCGAGCTTTTCCTCGAGCTGGGCGATCTCCTTGCGCAGCTTCACGATCCGCGTCTCGCGCTGCACTGTGCCGCGCGAGCGTCCGTAGGAATCCTCGGCGTCGGGCTGGTCGAGTGGCTCCGTTGTGAAGCTCATCACGCGGCCCGAGAACGTGGTTGCGATCACTTCCTCGTATCCTGGCGTGGACACGACTCCCGCCTGGACGCAACGCACGCTGTCCGTGCTCACGTTCTCAAACAGCTTGGTCACTTCGCCGTCTTGGTCGTATGCGTACACCTCGACGCGGCCGTCGTCTCGGCCGACAATGATCTCTGGTAGGTCGTCCTTGTTGATATCAAAGCACGCGATGGAATTGATTGCAGCAGCGGACGTGGACGCGGTCACTTCGTCCTCAGGCTCGCTCATCGTCGAGGTCTTCCACTTGGTCTTGAGCTTCTCGCCGTTGAACGTCACGAGTCCGATCGCCCCCGCCGACGTGCCATACACGATATGCACGGGACCCGACGCGGTGAACGACTTGCTGCTGTGTGGTGGTGGCACCCGCGCCAGCGCCGTCACTGGTGCGACCACCGACTTCTTGGTGACGAGCGTGCCGTCCTTGGCGATGACGCGCAGGAACCGGTCCTGGCAGCCCAGCACGGCGAAGAAGTCGTGCTCGTGGTTGACGTTCACGATGAGCATGTCGTTGATCTTGTCGGGCGACATGAACGAGCACTTGTCGACGCCGTTCTCGTACTGGTTGTAGATGTAGTCGGTCGCGGTCCAGAGCTTGGTGTCGTACGTGTGGATCTTGTTGATGGACTCGGTCATGTTGCTCTGGAACTTGAAGAACTCTTTGCCCTTCTTGTTGAAGCCGTAGATATTTTGGCCCGTGGACACGAACGCCTTGTCCTCTGTGCCCTTGCTCGAGCCCATGTGCACGCACGCAATCGGGTTGCCCAGCGCCGGCGACTTGTACACGACCTGCACCGCCGTCACGTCAGCAATGCCGTCGAGTGGTAACCCAAATCACGCGTTCATGTACGCACCTGCGGCTCACCGCGCTTCATCTGGAAGCTCGACGTCACGCCATACTCGTCGCCGACCACAAACTTTTGCTGCGGGGCATTTCCAGCAGTCAGTGCGTTCTCTCTCCTTGGCTGTCTATCACCACCCACAGCCGCCTCACCTTTTTCTTCTTCTTGCTCAGCGGCAGCAGACGCAGCGAGTGGCGGCTCGCTACGGGCCCCACTTTGAGCAGCTCGGCCTGCGATAGCGGCAGCGACGACATCTCCTCCGTCACGGCTTCGACTTCGTCTTCTTCTCGGGATCTTCTTGGTGCCTCTACGCGACCTTTGAAGATCCAATGCGAGGTTGTGCGAAGGTCGCGTGAAGGTGACACGATGACGTCCCTTCAAGATCCTTCTCCCTGAGAGAGATCCTCCCTCCCCCCCCCGACCGTCGGACGAGAACAACGACACAGTGAGAGAGAGAGAGAGAGAGAGAGAGATGAAGGTACTTTCGTTAGTGTTCGCTATGGCGGCCGCCGCCTCGGCCGTTGCGGGCGTGCAGGTGCCGACGGCGTCGGTCGCTGACTACGAGGAGCAGTTCGTGCAGTGGATGGAGACGTTCCACACGCACTTTGGCGACGCGCTCGAGTACGCCCAGCGGCTCCAGACGTTCATCGCGAATGACCGCTTCATCTCGGCCCACAATGCGAACGGCGGCGCGAACTTCACGCTCGGCCACAACGCGTACTCGCACTTGACGTTCGACGAGTTCGCGGCCATGAAGAAGGGTCTCGCACTGCCGCCAGGGTATCTAGAGACTCGCCTCACGTCGTCGCCCGGGAACGGAAGCGACAGCGGGATCCACCGCCGACCGGTGGAGCTGGACGCGCCAGAGAGCATCGACTGGGTCGCTAAGGGGGGCGTCACGCCAGTCAAGAACCAGGGCCAATGCGGGTGCGTCCGTACATCGAAGACTCATAGTGTGGCGTTTATCTATTGTCTAACATGTAATTTGCCGGTAGATCGTGCTGGGCTTTCTCCACGACGGGGGCCGTGGAAGGCGCTGCCTTCGTGGCGAGCGGCAAGCTTGTGAGCCTCTCGGAGCAGGAACTGGTGGACTGCGACCACGACGGCGACCAAGGGTGCAACGGCGGGCTCATGGACCACGCCTTTGGCTGGATCCGAGACCACGGCGGTATCTGTTCAGAGGCCAAGTACGAATACCACGCGGCCGTCGAGCAGTGCCACAAGTGTGACCCAGTCGTCAAGGTCTCGGGATTCAAGGATGTCGACTCGAACGACGAGGAGGCGCTCAAGGTCGCGGTCGCCCACCAGCCAGTGGCCGTCGCGATCGAGGCCGACCAGCGCGCGTTCCAGTTCTACAAGTCGGGCGTGTTTGATCTGGAGTGCGGCACGCAACTCGATCATGGCGTTCTGCTCGTTGGGTACGGAGCCGACGAGACCAACGGCAAGAAGTTCTGGAAGGTCAAGAACTCGTGGGGGGCGACTTGGGGGGAGAGTGGGTACATTCGCATGTCCCGCGACATGGGGCGCCCATCTGGCCAGTGCGGAATCGCGACGATGCCGAGCTACCCGGTGGCGACCGTGATCGGCAACCGTGACGCTGTGCTCGATGGTCCCGAGTTGGATCTTCAGCGTTATGAGGCCGAAATCGAAGCCTTGGAAGCGACGCTCCTCGATGCCGAGAAGCAAGAAACGGAAGAACCTTGTGAGGAGGAGTTGTCGGTGAAGATGGAGCAGGAGCCAGAACCGTGTGAGGAGATGGATCTGGTCGCGAAGGAGGAGCGTGCTGAGAAGCAAGGGAAGAAGAGCAGCGTGTACGAGTACTTTGAGGGCGGCATTTGAGAACGGGTGCGATTGCACGGGTGGTAGGTCTATTTGCATTTACGGGGTGGTAGCGGTCTGCATACGGAGAAGGTATTATCACGGTTTGCGTTTCTTGGTCGGTCTTGAATCGCTGTCATTGTCGACTGCTTGCACTTTGGGAGTGCTGCCAAGCGAGGGCGTCTGTCGCAGAGCTTCATGGAGCAACGCGTACGAACGTGCCACGCGCGTGCGCCGCTCGAGGAACAGCGTCTGCTCACGTAACAGCTTTTCACGCGCTGCTTCCAGAAGTTCGACCGTCTTGATATCCTTGTGCTCGAGTTGATGAGCAGCAATGGAGGGAAAGAGATTACGAAGTGCGTGCAGATCAGAGAGGTGCCACAACATGAGCCCGCGACGCATTTGGCGTTCGCATTCAGAGGGCGTGTTCCCGGCAGCTTCCCCCAGCTCACGCAAAACCTGAGCAACCGTGTGGGTGTCTTCAATCTCCATTCCGATCGTCAGGTGGATTGACTCGGTCTCGATTCCCCTCGTGTCGGCGAAGTGAGCGACGCCGCGTGGAACGTACAAAACGTCTCCTTCCTCCACGTATAGCTCAGTATCGACCTCGGCATCGCTTCGATTCAGTAGTGAGACTGTGTCATCGTACAGCAGTGGCAACTGTTCCGCCGGTTTGTGCAAGACCCACCGCTTGCGTCCTTTGAGCTGAAGGACGAACACTGTCGAGGCAACACAAAGCAACCACAGTGTCACCCCCTGCAACAAAGAGATGCGGGCATCATCCATCAAGATTGCCTTTCACGCACCACAGTGGTCATCGATGTGAAGCTCAAAGCCTTGCTGTCCTGGAGGTGTCCCTAACACAAGCCGCAAGGGAGCGTCAGTAATTCTGCCAGACTCAGCTCAACCGCTTAACAGTTGGACTCCGACATACAGTACAAGTTAGTGTTCACGTGCTGGCCGAGCTCTGACTGTAGCTGGTTACACAGCTGAAATACTGGAAAGCTTCGCGCGTGCATTCCTCGGACGCCAACCGTGTAGCCCTTCGCTAGTGCCTCGTCAACGTCGTGGATGCGAACAATCTCAGCGGAATCAGACCACCGAGGATGCACTTGACCATCTTTAATTAGTGTGATATCCACGCCGTGGAGGAGACCGAGTCGTTCAGGAGCGTCTCGCAGCGCCATCACCACGGCAGCCTCACTCGACGACGCTTCGACTGCAGGATCGGCGTGCCCGATCGAGAACCCTTGGAGCGCGTCTCGGACGGACGCCACACAGTGCTCTACTGATCCAAAGAGTGCGTGTTGGATTTGCGCTGCGCGGTGGAGATTCCATTTCTTCTCCCACACGTCGTCGATCCAAGCGCTGAGGCCACTCTCCCATCCTGCCAGTTTGTTCAGCGTGCTCAGGTTCGTGGCTGAATTCCTGTCGTCTCGAGAAGTCTCCCCAGCACGAATGAGTGAGACCACAAAGCGAAGATAGCACGCAGCCCACGGGTCGCTCGATGGTGGCGAGCCACCCGCGACCAGTGCGAGCTCCAGCTCAGTTCCGACAACTGACTCGCGCATCACCTCCACAACGGCCTCGACATCCTTCTCATGGCTCGCGATGAGCAGCAGCGACGAGACAACTTCAACGACCAACGCACGCGCAGCATCGCGCTCGTCTCGACAAGCGGGCACGACGATCAGCCAACGTAGTGCTGCCACTATCTATGAAGTGCAGCCAGAAAGCCAGTGAGCCATCGCCCAAACGAATACCTGTACAGCTTCAGCAGCGCCGCACCTGCATCATCCTCACTTCACTGAAGATACCAGTACGCCCTACTTCTCCATCACGTCCGCCTGTTGGGCGCGTCCCGTCGACCGTAGCACTCGCTTTGAGCAGAGTCGCAAGAACGTCCAGCACTTCACTCGCGCCGTCCGCATCGTTCTCGCGCTGGCGACACGCGAGTATATCCATCAAGGCGTCCATCCAGCGTCGGGAAACGCTTGGTCCGCACACGCCAGGCGCACCTCCGTGGCCGTCACGGCCATCCCTTTCGAGTGCAGCGTGGATGTCGTCCGCGATCGCGTCAAGCTGGCCTTCCCATTCGGCATCCATTTCCATTTTGGTTCTTGGCCACTTCGGCGAAACGTACTTAACCGAATCGCCACAGAACTGGTTTCTCTGTCACTTTCGGAGAGTGTTGGTGGATATCCAGAGACCATCACTCCAACTGCAACAACTTGTTGCCGACACCGGCGTCGTGACGGATTGATTGTCCACCACACTTTCCCCCTTCGTCGCAGACGCAACTACTCATGACTATCTGGAGGCGCTCAACATTAACGTTGCGGCTTCATGTTCTACCATGTCTGGCATGGAGGAATCCCCGACCAGTTCTTCAACTAGGTCGTCCCCATCTGCGCCGAGGGATGCGAAACAAATTCTCCATTTTGATTTCGGAACGTGAGGGAAGCATCTCCTCTTCAATCAGGAAAATGGGTTTCATCAAACCCAAACCTAGAACCCATATCCGCTGCGT
Organism: Pythium pyrilobum; assembly: GCA_023335905.1. Lineage (NCBI taxonomy): Eukaryota > Oomycota > Peronosporomycetes > Pythiales > Pythiaceae > Pythium > Pythium pyrilobum. The sequence goes on along the minus strand of JAADVV010000087.1, from coordinate 15,331 downwards.
CACAACCCGTCAGCTCAATCGTCGACACCGTAAATACAAAGAAACTCCACCCCACAGACCGTGGTCCGCGGGTTTGGGTTTTCATACCCGCCGTCGGAGATTGTGACCAGGTCGGGTCGTTGACCCATGTTCCTTGGGCGTGTGGGTTCTCGGTCCATGCTCTACCCTTTTCTTTGCTGTCTTCGATACAAACGGGTTTCTGACGCAGAACCAAACCACAAGCCGAGCATGGCACTGAACTGAAGGAACCGGCGGTGGCGAGTCGCTGCGGTGATGAGGGTCAGCGGGTTTCCCCGGTTTGTGCCCATTGCCTAGCGGACGTGGCCACGAAGAAGAACCGTCAGTCGCGACCATCCCAGCCGCCGCCCCTGCCTGTAAGCCTTCCATTTCCACTCCCCCTCCTGCATCTCCGTCCGCCTCCCAACAACAATGGAAACCCGGTCGTCTCCTTCCATGGCGGAATTGCGTATCATCGCCGCCGAGCGCGGACTCAAGTACTACATGCACCTTTCCAAACCGGAACTGTATGATCTACTCCAGCGAAAAGAAGGCGGGGGTCCCGTCGCCCTCGCGGCGACGCTGACGCCCACCGCCGTGTCGTCAACGGCAACAACGTCCACAATGACAGCGACGAACACCAACACGAAGGAATCGATTGTGCGCCCGTCGGAGACGGCCAAGGACGACGACTTCGCTGACGTCGGTGAGAAGAATTGGTCTTTGAAGACCAAGCGATGCAGCGAGCGTTTGTCGGCTCTGAAGCGCAAGGCTGGAACCGACGACAGCGAATCCGACACCCCAGAAAAGAAGCGATTGAAGCGCGTGATCAACACGCTCGACCCGATCATGCTCACAGAACTGGGCCCCCACACGGTACGTGTTGTTGACCTGGAGACGCGACCTGGATTCGAGAAACTAATCATGGAGTGTGCGTGCTTCTCGTAGTTCGAATTCGTCCGCTCTAACGGATCGATCGTTGTGTACAACGTGGAGACCCTGGTTCAGTATATTCTTGCAACGGGCGACTTCTCGGAGCCGCAAACTCGGATTCCATTTTCAGATGACGACTTGCGTCGAATGGACCACGCGGTACGTTGTGACGCAGGTGTTTGGCTTGTTGAGTCGGCCATCTAATGCCTATTTCTCTCTCCTTAGGTCAAGAAGACACAGCTGGATGAACGAAGTGTGCTCGAGGCGAAGCGAAACAAGCAGGAGTTTGATGAGAAGAAGGTCAAGCGCGACGGACTGTTGGGTATGCTGATATTTTCGTTGCTCTACGCGACAATAGCCCCCGCCTTACAGGATTGTATGAATTGGTGTAGGCCTTGAGCGATGTGCCGGTGAATTCGTCACCAAGATGCTGGAGATCATCGAGTCGGACGATCCTGAAGAGGGAGAGATCGAGCTGATCATGAACGTGTTCCCTTCTTTCTCCGACATCTTCGACCAGATCCGGAGGAACGATAAGGAGTACTCGAAGCACTGCATGAACCACTTCAAGGCCTATGTTCGAGGTCCCAAGAACCGCCCGACGGTTGACAACAGCGGCTTATTACCAGTCATCGTATCGTTCTTGGACGACGTCGCCAAGGGTCGACAGGCTGCTAGCGCGTTTGGGTTCTGAGCTTCCAGTCTATGAAAGCTGCGATCCAGTGCGGTGTGTATCGCCATCCGCGGAAAACATGGAGCTGCGACCGCCCGGCTTGTCCGCGATAGGAATTAGTTTTGGTGTAAGTTTTCCGTAAGAAGTAGTAGACATAGTCAACGTCGCGCTTCCCTTGAGGAGGGTGCGGCATCAGGAGTAGGAGTAGGAACCCTGCATATTTATCGATTGACAGTGTACATACTTAGCCGCTAGGAATCTGCTCGCTTTTCATTTTCATCTCCGCAAGAAGCAGAGCGCCTTCAGTCTGTGGTTTGCCGAAGACGAATGAGAGTGATGGTCTGACAAAGTGACGACAGCAGACGCAGAAGTTGCACTTGGCACCGCGCTGACTTCAATGTTCGTTTATGAGAAGATTCCTCTGTACTCTCTTATATAGGATATCAGGTGTGTGTCCCACATGAACTCAGAGTTCGCGCGGCATTTTCCGCGGGCGTTTCAAACCGGAAATCGGCGCGAGAGGCAGCGAACGAGCGAGCGCGTGCGATGCGGTGGGGCGAACGGGGAGACCGCCGCGTTCCACATGCCACAGATAACACAGACCCAAAGGCCTTTCGGCCACAGCATTCGCTCGCCGCACGCGTAGCGTAGCTCGGTTTCCGCGGCAACTATACCGTCAAAATGATGCGAGATAATGAACACGGGACGATAGCCGCGTTCCCACAGCATGATGCTGCGGTAACAGGTGCGCAGGAGAGCAATTCGCTTCACGAGACCGCGCCATCGGCCTCTCGCCCGCCGCGACTGCAGAGAGTGCAAGGTCGCGCAGTGTCCGTCCGGGTGCCGAGAACGCCGGCGTTTCGCGCGCACGCTTTGAGCATCGACGTCAACGTCCCCGAGAACGTGCCTCCGGTCGCGATGGCATCGCCCCTGGCGATGTTCTCCACCAAGAAGCCACAAGTGAACTCGTCGCAGTCACATCCCGTGGTGGAGATCGCGAGTGACCACCGATCGCTGCCCCACGCCTTTGCATCGCCATTTCTCGAGTACGGCATGGTCGTCTCGCTCGTGTGTGACGATCGCAATGGCATCATATGTGCCGAAGGCTTCGGCTCGCGGGAAGTTCGGCTGGAAAAGCTCAATATGAGCTACGGTGGTACAAATGAAGTGAGCGACGTGTCCGTGGCCACGACGGCAGCACCCGCACACGTGCCGAGACTTGGCCTTGGGAGCCGAGAGGAGCGACGACTGCAAGCAGAAAGTGGGATCCGCCTACTGAGCAGCTCATATCGGGACTGCTTGTTCGAGATTGTGCCGAAAATGTCGTATGACGCGACCACTGTGCTGGAGGAGCTAAATGCTGCACACACAAGAGATCGAGTCAATGTCTCAGCACCGTCTCTTGGTGCTGCAGTTTCAGGAGTGCGGGGACCCCACTCTCTCGCGGACCTCAAATTCAAAAGCGACGCTGAGATGCGGCTCAACGCTATGACCTACCGGAAGTTGAAAGGGTCTCGTGTTCTGTATGGCCAGGTACGTACGATGAGTTGTTCGGCGAGTGTTGTAGTAGCGGGGCTGAGATGTCATCCACTTGTATAGTCCATCCAACTGCGGCATTTGAAGACCGGAGAATACCTGTGCCTAGACGTGTCCTCCATTCGTCTACGTGTTGGGGAGTACTCACAGGTGGGACAGGAATTTGCTGCTGTTTGTTTATGCCTTGCCTGACCAAGCAAGCTCTTGCACACGTCGCCGCAGGTCTACTTGGACAAGAGCTCATCGCGCGCGCACTTCGCGATATTACCGCGGTTCAAGCTTCGAGCAAAAGGAGCTCCTGTTCAGCTGACTGATCAGGTATAGAAGTTATCTTTGCGACAAAATGGCGTCGCCAAGTCTGATGGATGTCCTATGACGACTCTAGCTGCTACTGGCATCTGGAAATGAAGAGCAGCCGTCCAGCCTGTATGCTTCGAATCGCCCATCGTCCGATGGCGTCTCGGCAGTTGTGGTTGGATCGAGTGTTCATTCGTCTCAGTGGAGGATGGTTCTCTTCGACAGACATGAAGACCAGCATCATAACACACGAGGGCAGCCGAATGAGTCCGTGATCCGAGCTGGATGTTGTGTTCGCCTACTACATCTCGAGTCGACTTGCTTGCTGCAATATGGCCCGCGGCGTCCACGTGAAGTGCCTGCAGTTTCGCTCCAGTTCCGTGAGGAGACATCGAACGAAGAGACATACGAGATCGACTCCGGGTCCGGATGCTTGTCATCAGACTCACTGTGGATGGTGGAGCGCGCAGCCATCCATGAGGGTGGTCCAATTGCCTGGAAAGACAGTGTCTGTTTTCGGCACTTGGTCACAGGGAAATACCTTGCTGTTGAACACTCGCCTCGCTCTCCACTACCTGGGGTTCATTCTCCTGGCACCCGCCGGCGAAATTCCTCCACATTAATTGGCCACGTCGTCGCTGCTGATGACCCACATGCCTTTTCGCTTGTTTCAACAGCCGTGACCGATTCGGAGTACGTACCTTGTGGGACTTTGGTGACTACTTCGTTATTCTAATAGCTCTTTTTGTCTACAGTGATCGAGTTGGTCATAAGTCTGTCGCTTTGATGCAACATCAATCGACGAAGACATGTATCCACTCACCTGAGACGCATGCATCTAGTATGACCGATATTCGCATTTCCTCCAAAGCTCTCAACAACGGTGACAACGGTGGATCTGCGTTCTCAGTTGCGGCGTTACCTGGTACACGAGATGAAGACGCATTCAAGATCCTTGTAGTTGCTCAGTCTGAAGTCGACGACACGCTTTTGCTGATTTCTTACAAGCGGGTATTGCGGCAATTTTCTTTCCAGTTCGACCGTCTGCGCGAGTACAGTCAGTCTAAGGACACGAGTGACAGCTTCAGCCCATCCGTCATTTTCGGACGCGACGAAGTGCTTCAAACAATGCTGCAAGTGGAAAGGGCCGTCAATGAACTGATCCAGTTCTGCTCGGAGGGCATGAAACGTTCCCAGAGGGTACATCAATTGCGCCAGGGTATGTTCCATACACACGAGTTCATCGACATCCTGATGGAGATGATCAAAGCACCGTTCGATCGTTTTGGTGGGCCATTTTCGATTGACGCTGTGTCATCGTTCAACTCGTCATTCAAGAAGCAATCCAGGAGCGCTGAAGATCCCGACGCGGATCTAGCAGACGAAGACCTCGACTGCTCGTCCACAATCATCCCCGCGCTGAAAACGATGAAGACGTCGTCCGATAGGACCACGATAGATGTCGGAACCTCCTTGCCAGCGATGCGCTTTCCGGTGGAGAGGCTCAAGATGCAACAACGATTGAGTTCTCTCAGTCCCAGCTCGAACTCTCAGTCTGATATCTACGAGCGAGTGATGCTGATGCTCAATCGGATCATTCCTTCCGTGAATGCACTCCTCGTGCAAATTTTTCGTGGGCATCGAGCAAATGAGGTCTACGTTGCTCAGAACGCGATGCCGATTCTTATGGAGCTATTGGGAAATGGCTTCCAGACGAGTCTACCATTGTCGTATCTACTCCGGGAGAGCCGAAACATCGTGGAATCGATCACGGCCTATGGAAGCATCATCCGCAACTTTTTCGAGCTCATCAAGTCGAGAGGACGATCGATTCGATACATGCAGTTTCTCGTGGCATTGTGCGTGTCTCGAGGTCGAGGAGTGCCGAAGACTCAGGAGACGATTTGTGATTTGATGTTCAACCCGTCGCACGGATTCCGCGACTTTGCTTTAGTTCCAATTCGAGCAAGCGTGCAAGGGTTCGAGGTGTTCGTCGCGTCAAGACGAAAAAGAACCGATTCAAGCCGAGAAGTTGGAGCGAGAGCTGCGAGCGGAGATTGGATCTCGCTACCGACACTTTATCAGGACTACTACGTTCACGGAAAGCATCGCAGTTTGGGCCAGTATTGCTATGGGTTGCTGCAGTTATACGTGGCACTCTGTCTGGATCGAAACTACGTGAGCATCGATTACGTTCAGCAGACGTTCCCTCGTGAAAATCTGCTCAACGTTGCCCAAGACGCGACAGTTGCACGATCTGTACGAGCTGTGCTGCTCGATCTTTTACGAGTCGCGTACGTGGATTGCGAGCCACAAAAGCCGGTGGCAAGCCCAAACTACACAAGAATATGGACCCAAGTCGGACACAAGGGCCATGAAGTGACACTCCCCGATTTCTCTACTGGCGGCTACTTGCCAGAGGATGTGGCATTTTTCAGCCGGTTGAAAATGGCGTGTTCGTCATTTTTCTCAGACCTCCGAGGGAGAATTGTGGTCGACGCTACGCCGGAGAATCAGCTCACGCTCGCAATGCTCAAAATGTGCAAGAAGATGGTCGACTTTGGTATGTATTCATCCCACCGTGATCTCGCGGGGCTTGTTGGAGCCCTTCTCGATCTTCTCGACGAGCGATCAGACATCTTGACGGAAGTACTGGAAGACACGGCAAGCAATCCCGCAACACCTCCTCTGTCTCAGCACACTACAAAGCGATGGTTCGGCAGACGCAGTAATGCACATGCAGAGGGGGGCGTTGAAAGACTGCGAGGTCGAGAGGTGTCTGTGACTGACGGCATCGAGAATTTGTTCACGACTGTGATTGTGAATGGCGGGGACGTGATCGAAACAAGACCCGCCGAACAAATTACGGGGAGATCACACCACCAGCCAGCAAGTGAAGCTGACGTGCCGCTTCTATTGCGCCTGCGCAACCCGTCACTGTTGGACTCTAATCCAGCGAGCGCACTAACCCATCGCAAAGAAACTATCACTCGGCAGTACGGAACGAGTTCTCTCATCTGGAGCCAGCATTGCCAGGGTGTCCACGCACATGCTTCTCAGGTACACGCGTCTACTGTCTCTTCAGGCCTATCGACGACAAGTCAAGCAATCCACCGCGCTGACATCGCGAGTCGCGAGCAACCTCTCACGCCTATCGCCACGCAAAATAGCGCTATCAGTGTGCATAAAGCAACAGGAGCGGACGAGTGCTATCCAAGACTTCACCATGGTTCGAGCCACGAGAACCACAGCTCCGATAACGCAGATCATGTCGTGTTGGAGATCAAGGACGAAATCTGCGCCATCCTGCTGTTAGTGGACAACATCCGGCTTGACTTCCAGATATCGATGTTCCTCTCCGCGTTCCGTTCACATCACGGAAACGCCGAAGTTGACGACGCCATGTGGGAGGAGGCTCGCACCTCCTTTAATGGCGACGTCGATGAACATGGCGACCGCGTCGGCAGCATATCTCTCAGAATTGAGAGCCGAGATATACGATCGGCCAACAAGCTGTCCACTGAGAACGTATCTCCCGTGGCTCAGTTCGTCTTCGACAAGCGCTCGATGGACTGCAAGTTTTCACTCTCTCAATTGGCGAAGCGTAACGTCAACACGGTGCTGATGCAAATGCTCATGTACGAGTATCCACCACTCGTCTCCCGTGCGCTTGAGTTGCTACTCCAGCAATTCAACCAGCACGACCAGCTTCTCTCCGCGCTTCAGAACTTGCAGCTTCTCGTCGCCGAGGACACCATTGCGATCTACAACCGGCTCAAAGATGATGTGAATGACCTTCGTCGCCTCTCTGAGACTACCGAGGTATGGATGGATCTAACTTCGAAGTCTGATTTCGAGAAGGCCGAGTGGGCCTGCAGCCTCTTGCGGACGATTCGACACGTTATCAACAAACACACATTACAAGCGTCAGGGCAAAGATACGGCAGCAACAAACTCATTCACGACGCAAGTCCTATCGTCGGTGTGAAGCCAGGCAGTGCCGCTCATACGTTACAGCGACGTGCTTCGTCTGGAAAAGCAGTCACCCCGGAATCGGTTTCCTTCACAAGCCTGATCTCGCCGCCCGAGTCGGCGAGCTATGTACCGAAGCTGACCCTGGAGAAGGCCCCTCCCAATCGCAAACTGAGGCTTCAAACAAGTTTGTACGTGCTCAACTGTGATCTCGGTAAAGTCAGCCGACAGTCGTGCTGCCATGAGCTGTTGCCTATGGCTAAGTGTCAAGTTTCAGACCTCCAGCCTTTGCGCAAGGTCCGTTCTCACTCGGCGGTGATGAGTATGGCATCTGAAGCTAGGCGGCTGTTGCGCAATTTGAAGGCAGCGCAATATGTTATCAGCATGATGGAAGACGGTGCTCACTTCTACGAGGCGCACATTCAGGAGAATGAAACCCACAGTGCTGGGGAGTTACCGCGGAGTGAGCTTGTGCGCTTGGAGCAAGACCGGCAGAGACACCAGATTCGTGGTGTCTTCGAGGAGGCTCTACAGTTCCTGAATGTCTTCTGCGCACGTGACGCTGAAAACCAGGGGATATTGGCAGCTCACGCGACGATGATAGTTCAATACGTGACCGACCTCGACATTGCACAGCAAGTGCTCGTGTCGATTTACTCGACCAACATCAAACTGTGCAAGAGTGTGCCAACGGAGGTCGTGAACACATTTGTCAACTGCTTGGTCAAAGACCCGGGCAACCCACGGTATCTGCTCTTCTTGGAAACGATTGTGATGTGCGACGAGAATCCCGTTCGTGAGAACCAGCTACTCGTGTTGTTCCAGTTAGTCAAGTCTTTCGAGAGTGCCGCGATCCTCCAGCACTTCGATGACCCATCCAAGTGCCAACATCTCTTCTCCAAACTTTTCTCCCGTTTCTCCCAAAGTCTCAAAGGTGAGAGTGGACCTCCGATCCCCGCTGACCATAACGACGACGACAGCACAGGTGAGCGTCATCCACGTGGAGTTGATCGTGGTGAGACAGCCAAACCGTCACCAATTCGAGATGTGAGGAATGGGAAGTGGATTGCACACGATTCAAGGCTTCTCGAATACCATGCTCGACTGATTCATTTGCTTGCTGCATGTGCGGCCGGAAAGAATAGTCGGTGCCAAGAAATCTGCCAGCAAATCATCCCGCTTCCAGTGGTCTTGCAGGTATTGACCATGCCACAGTCCACAGAAGGAATCCAGTTCGCGCTGCTTCGATTCCTTTACGAAGTATTCATCACAGCCGAAGACGTGGGGGCCATGCACGAAGGGAATCTGCAAAGCGTTTTTGCACAAATATCTTCGGTCTGTCACCGAGTGGTATTGACGTATATCCAAGAACTATACGATGAAGACGTTAATCGACACGCAGTTCTCGGGCTACAAAAAAGCAAGCGCTTCAAGGAGGTAGCGTCCGCTACAGGGACGAAGGCGAAGACCCCGTTCGAGTCGAAGGCGTTGTACCTCGTGATTCACGGTGTAGTCCCCACGGTTTTGGGATTATTTCAGCATTTTCCGCAAGTACTCGACACTGTCCACCATGACGATGCTCAAGGAGAACATGTGGTATCTCTCGCGTGCTCCCTTGGCACCATGTATGCTGTGAGCGCTGTTGGCGAATTGACTCTCCGCGACGACACTGTTGCAGCTATCGACGAGCTGAATCTCGTGATGGATCGAGTGATGCTGATCGGTGGTTCTCCTGCAGGCTCAGCCACATCACTCTCGGTGCTGTGGCAAGGTGCAGAATGTCGCGTGTATCGTCCCGATCTAGCCAGGATTTGCTTGGATGAAGGGCTCCATTCTGCACTACTCAAGCTCATTCACGAGGGATCAGCTGAACTGCCGCCCGAAATCTGTACCTCTGGCGGTGACGCAGACACTGACTCGAGACAAGGAGAACTCACGATACTTCCTCATGCCACTCATCGAACGCGACGGATGCGCAGCAAGCAAGAGTCTAGCACCGCATCAGATGACGGTGGGTTTCCCAGACAAGTCAGCGGTGAGATCGCGAACGTGCGAGGAACTCGTCCTGTGCCACTGGACAGGCTTCACGTTGTTCCGCCGATGGTGTCGGGTATGCATCTTCAGGGAGGGTCATCGGCCAAATCTCCAGTTCCTGATGCGAATTCACACCATCACATGAGCAAGTGGCAAAGTCTCGATGTGAAGTCTGGACCGTCAAGTCGAAAGCACATCGAGGAAGATCGCCGTGGCAAAATCTGCGATCAGAGCCGTCGTGCCAACTCGTCAGCTCCGTCGCTACTACGGCGGTTCGGTCTCGGAGGTGCTCAGCGAAAGAATGAACACAGCATATACTCCCGACACTCGGCTCTGTCGATCCAATGTAGTTCGACGGGCCAGATCAACTCCAGTTTGTTCAAGAACTACCAAAAAGAAGCTGCAGTAAGACATCATGGGAGAGGAACCCAACGACACCAGCGGTTCGAGGCGTTCGATCGATTTCTTTGGCATTTATGCTCTGACCCACGCGTGGAGAACGCTATGCGCGAGGAGCTGAACCACATGGTGGACAGCATTTTGTCGGTGCAGGCATCACTTGAAGCAGAATTTGACGCGGGCACGCACTGCAGCGACATCCGGCTGACGTTTGATCAGGTCGTGGCAAAACTCGTGGTGCACGTACTCGCGTTCCAAGATGCTGGCTACGTCAAGACCAATTTGATCCTTCTCGATGTGTTCTGTCGCATGATATACGCGACAGAAGGCAATTGGGAGAGAAGACACGAGATGCAGATCAAGCTCAATCGACTACACGTCACGAAGTTGGTGGTGCAGCTGATTTCAACGAGAGACGATGACGCCATTTTCGAGCGTAGCGTGGAACTGGGCGTCGCTCTGTTGGATGGAATGAATGCCGAAGTGCAAGAAACTTTCCATAAGTATTGGCTCAGCCTATCGGAAGGCTCGGATTTCTTCGGCAGGATCCAGCAACGCATCGAGAAGGCGTGCCGCGTGATCCACGGTGGGTATGGCAGTCGTTCCGGTGGGACTGGCGCTGGGGGAACTCCCTTTCGCGGCAGTAGCAGTATCGCGCAGACCAAGGTACGTTCAAGCAAGGACCCTGAGGAACGAGAGCCTTGGCAAATCAAGCGAGGCTCAGTCATGTTAAAAGAACGACGTGAGTCGACCCTGCTGACAGCCAGCACCCACGCCGTTAACTCGGAAGCGTCGCCGCAAGTTGTTGGTGGGCCGATGACATTGATCTTCCGCTTTCTGCAACTACTCTGCGAAGGCCACTACCTAAACGCTCAGCGCTTCTTCATCTTCCAACCAGACGCCGCATTGTCGGTAAACCTCGTTGAGGCCACCACGACGTTCCTTCTGGACACATACCTCGCTCTCGCTGACCTCGACGTCGGGCTCATCATCCAGCTCTTCGAAACCATCGCCGAGTTCTGCCAAGGCCCTTGTATTGAAGCCCAAGAAACCGTCGCCAACTTCAAGTTCTTCAGCACAGTCAATGCGCTATTGGTGCATGAGTTTCTCGATCAGGAGACACCAACTGGAATCTTCCTTGTGCGACGTCTTCGAGCGTCTGTCGTGGTGACTCTGCTCAGTTTGCTCGAAGGCCGAAGTGATCGTGCCATCCACACTCAACTTGCTCAAGAACTCAATTTCGAGGCGCTCAAAATCAATCTGACGGAGGTGCACGACCATTTTTTGGCCGAGTACGACGGCAAGTACGCGGGGAATGTCGAGTGCAGCGACGATTTCTATTTGGACATGGGGTTCAACATCTACTTCTTGCTGCAGCAGCTTGTGGACTGCTTCCCGTCGCTGGCTTCGGTGCTCATCCCTCGCGCTCGTGACCACACTGTCGACTCGAGCAATTCAGACCAGCGAGAATCCCAAGCCGCGTACTTATCTGCCTTCTCCTTTTTCCAGACAAACAGCGCCCGTGTCGAGGTCGTTTGGAACCACGAGCGTGACGCTGCCTCCATCACTACCGCGAGCGGATCGCGTCAGCGCACTCGTGATACCAACGAAGATGGGGTGGTGGGTCTTGACGAAAGCGACGGAAACATCATCGCGTACTACTTCCCGGTGCATCCGATCTGCTGCTGTCTGACAGAGCAGTCAAAGAAAAAACTTGTGTGGCACGTATCACGAGGAACCAACAAGCTCCACGATTTCTTCGCCCGGTCGGACAAGCTCGTGGACGAAATGGCGCATCAAAGTCGGCTGCTCCGTCAGCGATCGCTGGCGGCTTTCGCGCGCTCGTCGGATCTGCTCAAGCGGCTGTCGTTTGTTCTCGCCGTCGCAATCAACCTGCTCGTGCTGATCTACTATCGAGCTGACGGGATCGAATCGAAACCGTACGCTGCGTCGCGGATAACCTTCCTGTATCCCCTCGAGATGGTGAAACCTGACCCTGGAGATGCCGCGCGGATCGGGCTCTCGATTTGTGGCACAATCCAGCTGCAGCTGTGCGTGCTGATCTTGTTGTGCTACCTCATCAATTCGGCGCCGCTTTTGATCAAGAAAGGATGGAAGCGACGGATCCGCACGCAGCAAGAAAAGCTGTCAAAGAAGAAGGCCAGCATCCATCGCAGCTCCAGCGATCTGGACGACAAAGAGACGTTCCAAGACACGGAGCAGCTCCTGCGATCCTTACGTGAGCGAGAGGAAGAGTACGACTACCTGTTCCTGCCGCATCGCCAGCACGCGCGATCGCATACCGCTGGTGACAAAACGCGACCACAACCAGGACCGCACGACCCGGTTTCCCAGTCAAGTAGTCGCCAGCGGAGCATTGGTGACCGAGATACATCGGCACCATGGTGGGAACGTCTGTGGCGCTTCCTGTTTGGACCAGCAAGTGTGATGTTTCGCAACGAAGCGCGGGGTGCAGTCGCCGGAACTTTGAATGGCCACTCGGCTGCCACAGTCACAACGTCCCAGTATCTCAAGACCGTGGCGATCTCGCTGTATTTTCTGGCGCGGAGCCCTCGCGTTCTGTACTACCTGTGGCAGATTTTCATCGCGATCTTGGGGTCGTACGTTAACAGCCTCTTCTTCGCGTTCCACTTGCTCGACGTCGTGAACCGGTACCAAGAGCTGAGCAACGTGCTGCGCTCGATTGTGCGACCCGCGAAGGTGCTGGGCGTGACAATGCTACTCTATCTTGTCGTGGTTTACGTCTTCGCAGTCGTCGGCTTCTACTTTTTCCGTGAGGATTTCAACCCACGAGCTCCCTTGACGGATGCCCAGCGTGCCGGAACGGAGCCGTACCAGTGCCAGCAGCTCTTCCAGTGCTTCCTCATCAGTCTCGACCAAGGGTTCAAGAGCGACGGTGGCCTCGGAGGATTCCTACTGTACCGCACCATTGGCGACTCACCGCAGTCGTACGGACGAGTTATCTTCGACCTGCTCTACAACACGGTCCTCCTGATCATGCTTCTCAACATCGTCTTTGGCGTGATCATCGACACATTCGCGTCGCTGCGCGTGGCCGACCACGAGAAGCTCATGGACATGCAGAACCGCTGCTTCATCTGCTCGATCGATGCGTACACGTTCGACCGCTCGACCAAGCGCGGCTTCCACGACCACATCTACAGCGAGCACAACATGTGGCACTACCTGTTCCTGTTTGTCCACATCCGCAAGAAGCCGATCACCGAGTACAACGGACTGGAACTCTACCTCGCCAAGCGGATGGCGAAGAAAGACGTTTCGTTCTTCCCGAGCCACCGAGCGCTGAGCCTCGAGAGATCGATCGATCCAGCCGGCGAGCACGTCGAGAACACAGTTGATCTCTTCCGCGCGCACCACGACGACATCGACGGAGGGCGAGGTCACACTCTCCGGGGCACGATTCGAGCGGACGGGCACTTACTGCGTCCGGCCTCGGCGGGAAGCAGGCATGGTGACGCGGCCAGTGCCGCTGACAGGAGAGACCCACCGACCAATAGAAGTCGTAGTGGAGCTTTCGTAGTGTCGCCAAGGCGAGTCGGGCCACGCCGGCCGTGCACTTCTCCGAGTTCGTCGATGGACCAATCGACCATCGCCAAGTTGGACAAGCTCGAGTCCACGGTCCAGCAACTTTTAGGCATGCAGGCCGAACTCAAGGAGCAGCACACGCGGAACCTCGAGCGTCAGAACGAGCTGATCGAGCTTCTCGTGAGCATGAAGCACGCAAAGACGGCGGCAGCGACGACGACGGCACCGCCGCCTCCGCCGCCAGAGGTAAATCCGGCGCCCATACCGAGCGGTATCCACGCGCGTCGATCGTCCACGGGGATCGTGCAACGCAGTCCTGCGGCCTCAACGTCCAGTGGTCCACCGCACAGCAGCGTCTCTCGACCATCACGGTCGCCCCGTGTCTTCAACTTTGACTCGATCGACGAGGACGCATAGACAACCCAGCAATGCAGTAGAGTTTCCACGAGGGGAAGAAAGGGAGAGCTTCTATAAAGCGAGGCAGCCACACGGGATGCCGTGGAATAGAAAAACAGCCAATCGATGTTGCGTGGGGGGCGGGCTCTATGAAGCTGCGGAACCGCTAGCGTGGTCCCCACAGAGATGGGGGGAGAGATCCATCTCGCGCGTCCGTCTATACCTCCGCTGGCCCCGAGATGAACGAGTGGAGCGCGAACATCATGAAGAGCGCGCCGCCCACGAGCGCCACCGTGCGCTCCGAGATGCGGGACGCGAGGAACTTGCCGCCCACAACGGCGATGCCCGTGCACATCGAGTGGCCGAGCACGGCGCCGAGCGTGACGCCGAACGCGTCCTTGGTCGCCGACAGCGTCACGGTCGCGATCTAACGTCGTCACGGAGAAACGAAATGGAGTCAGCTGAGCCCGGCCGTGGCGGAAGCGGCGAGGCCGTGAGACGGCGCGCGCACCTGCGAGCGGTCCCCCCACTCAGCGAGGAAGGTCATGAAGAAGGCCTGCGAGAACACCTGGATCATGCCCTCGGGGCCGCCCGGGGCTGACGGCTTGGCCTGTCCAGTCTCCATTTCCCTGCACCGTCCACCAGAAGCCACGTCAGCGGCTTCTCTACCTAATCACAGAAAAGGGATCGCGTAACGTACTCCGACTCGGTCTCGTTCTTCTTGCCGAGAAGCTCGTCTTCCACCTCTGCGAGTTCCTCCGACGGGCCGCTGAGAAGGGGAGAGAAGCAACAAGGGGTTGTCAGAGGGTGATGCAATGACCACGCGAGCTAAAAAGGCCGCATTGCCGACGTACGTGGCTGACATGCCGCGCGCGTCGTAGATCATTCGCGCGCCGAAGACCACAAAGAGTACGGCGCCGATGTAGTGCGTGAGCGACGGCGGCAGGAACTTGGTCGCGACGACGCCCATCACAACCGACAGCACGGTCATGACCATGAGTGCGCCGACGGCGCCGGCGAACACGACGATGCGGTCCTGCTTCATGGACAGAATGGCCGCGATGAAGAACGTCTTGTCGCCGATCTCGGTCGCCCAGATCGTGAGAATGCCGCTCACAAAGCCCGACCAAAACTTGTTGGCGCCCTGGCCGCGGAAGCGCTGGCGCGGGCCGGCGTTGCCGCCCAGTGGCGCGGCCGCGCCATCGTCGCTGACCGAGTCGAAGTTGAGGAACGGCAGCAGCGCCTTCTTGATGCCGGACGTGTAGGACGCGAACTCGGAGGCGTCGAGCACGCCGTTATGGTCGAGGTCGGCGCGGTCGAAGGCGGCGTCCTTGACGGTCGGCGCCTGCGGCTGGTCGTTGCCGGCGCCCTCTTGGGCCAGGGGCTCCTGTGCACGGACGACGCCCAGCACCACGGAGAGCAGCAGCAGCAGAAGCAGCAGAGAAGACCGGCGCGTCGTCATGGAGGCCATAGAGAAGCCAGGGGCAGAGAGAGAGAGAGAGAGAGAGAGAGAGAGAGAGAGAGAGG